>WMED01019752.1:0-12340 GCA_019650415.1 Pipa parva
TACCACATAGGTACAATTAAAACATTAAGAGGTTAAAAGCATCAAACAAACGCCTACGCGCTTCACACCAAATGCCATGAGTAAGCACCTACTGCTGTGAAACGCGTAGGCGTTTGATGCTTTTAACCTCTTAATGTTTTAATTGTACCTATGTGGTAATAATAAAAGTTTACTGAGTTTTATTCGGAGGAGTGCCGGAGGATTTTTCTTGCTTTGCACCACCTACAAGTATGGAAAGGGGTTTTTTAAGTTGTGAGATGCACTTGCAAAGATGTTGTCCTTACAGATTTATTAAATGGATTTAGAAGGGATTGGATGCTTACCTGGAAAACTATAAAATAAAAGACTTCTGATACATATATATACAGTATGTATATACACTTTTTTATAAATCTTGCCTCCAGAAGTCCTTTAAAGGGGACATTTTGTTATTATATTGGTCAGAGAGACCAGGGCGATGAGTAAATAACGTGGGGCCCGGACACTGTATTTGTAGTTGACCCAGGGTTTTTGGTATAAAACTTTTGGTTCATTTGTAACTAGTCATGTCAGTTAAAGTTTCTAAAATAAAGTCTCACTGAATGCGCCCGACCATGAAACACGTGGAAGTGCAACTCTGTAAATAACTGTAGGAGGCAAATTAGAATTTGTACCTTTTGTCTTTCTCTCTGCACTATTGTGCTCCTAAATGTACACTATTACACTAAGAGCTCCATATTACTGTTAATCTGCAACAGACATTTTTATTATTCCTTTTTTTTTTCCTTCTGGGGAAAAAAATGCAGAATTAGATTCTTTAACCTCTTCCCTGCTGCACTCGCCTTCCATACTTTATTCAGCAATGCTTTCCATATCTGCCATGCCTGGCAATAACACAGTTAAGTTACAAGTGGAATGACATCTCTACTAATGGATGGTTTTGTAATTTCCTTTAAACTGCAGGTCGTTCTAAATTCTTTTCACTCCCTCGTACATTGCTTCTGTTCTCAAGGAAGAGCTTATAATTCTGAATCTAGCATTGCAAAAGGTGGTGGCGGCTGAAAACCACTATTTTCCAAAGCGTTTATTGCACTTAAGTAAATACCTTCCTGCTTGGAAGAAATTGTGTGTCTTTGCTAATGGCTTATTTATGTACCAGGGCCCGCAAAACATGCTGTTCCCAGAAGATCATAGGTACAGCATCACTGATCACATTCTATATCTTTAAGGTGTTTCTGTGCACTTCACCTCCCATGCCCTATAATGACATTGCAACAGAAATTGTTCGGTAAAAGGATGAAATTACTTAAAGCAAAATGATCTTCACCCATTTCTCTCTGATATGCACCAACAATTACATTTTTATTTGTATTTACGATACGCATAAAAGATGTGGATTTATTTTATAGTTTTGATTGCTTTATGGATGATCAGTACATGTGTGGTGTGAAGCGTCTACTAATAACCTACAATTTAAATGTATGTAGCCAGTATAACACTCAGATCCCCGGGATTCCATATTTACTGTGAACCTGGTCCCTGCCAGGTTCTATGTAGTTACACTTAACCTTTTACCTCTTCCAGCTATATGCCTTATGCTACATAGATGAGCCACACAATCTACTTTATCAGTAACTATTAAATCAACAACACTGGGGAATTGTAAACAAAATAACAGTAAGGTAATGCCCAGTTTATTCTCCTACACCAGCAGTTATCTGACAGGCAGTGTGGTGTCTCAGTGGTTAGCATCTGCATGGAGTTTGTATGTTCTCCACGCACTTGTGTGGATTTAACCTGGGCACTCCAGTTTCCTTCCACAATCCAAAAATATATATCTGTGTGTGTGACTGATTCGGGAAAACTAGATTGTAAGCTCCACGGTGCAGAACAGTGATCTTGAACACTGGATTATTAGGCCTCTTGGCCTGGCACCCATGAGTAGGTGCAATCAGAGAGTTACTATCTCATAGTCTGACTTCTTAGACTTCCTCTTACCCATCAGGCCCCGTACTTCCTGTCTAAGAGGCATGAACACTCTCTCAGGGTCATCCCCTCTCAGGTCATACATATTCAGATAAAAATTCACAACTGATATGAGCATAAATTAAACCAGCAGAGGTCACCATAGATAAATTATATAGTTAGTACACTTTCATATTTTGAAATCACTATTTAGATTGTTGCGCTAGTTATGGCCACTCAGAGTATTCTTACGTTAACCTGTTCCAGAGAGCACGACAAAACTACTAACTCCTTTCGTTGCCAAACCCTTTTAGTAGTACCCCTACAAATACACTATAGTACACTACAAAATAATCACATACATACAAGGCAGAGTACGGTTCATTAAAATAGCAGAATGAGCACTTCCTTCTATAGCAGGATAAGTAAAACTAAAAAAAAAAAAAAAAATACTATTTGGATTGTAAATATGTTATCTTTGAAGTTGAATTCATGAATTTTGTTGCTTTCTGTCTATTTTTATTCTTAGTGATAGCAGCCATCTTATTAAACAGACCCCACCCAATCCCATTATTTTCTATAGTGCTTCAGATACATACATATTCAGGAACTGTGCCAAAACATCTATACACTGGCTGGTTAGTTAGATGCTGCCTGGTCCAGGAGATTACCCAATTAACAATCCTGTTTGGGATGCAGGGCTGCCCATTCTAGCTGTATCTACCTAACCCTGAACCCATAAAAGTCCTTCTGCTTAGAGCTAACCTGACCCCATGGAGAGTCCTATGCAACTATGGCCTTTCTCATGAATTAGTTGCATTTTTGCAGTAGCCACATTTGATTGCTTGACATATGTTTTCAGGGCTTGCTCTATTCGCTGATACTGAAAGGAAGAGAAAGTGAAGAGGATCACAGTGCTTGTTGAGATAAGAAGATATCAGTGAATTGCAGAGAATGCAGGAGCAGCACTGGAACTTAAGGGGGTTATTCATTAAGGTGCGAATTTGACTGTCGAATTCTCAAACAGCAGATTCTCATAGCAAATTCCCCATTGTAAAGTCGTGATCGCGACAATTTTTAAAAGTTGTGACTGCAACAAATTTCCATAGTAAAGTCACAACTGCAACAATAATCTCATTATAAAGACGTGACTGCGACATTAGTAGTCTATTGCAACTGTCTTTAGCTGGCGAATTCACACCTATACACAACAATTCGGACTTGAACAAATAACCCCCTAAAAGTGCAATCAGTGAGTATCTTCTCCCTCCCCCTTAAAAATCACCCCTTGATATAACAAGCCTATAGTTCTTTATTAACAATCACCCCTACTCTTAATGAGCTTTAGTTCTCCCTTAATATAAGATTCTTGCTAATATTGAATTAGGCCAGGGTCATATTGACTGTTTTTCAGCTGAGTTAAAAAAAACAATATCTATTGTTTCCTGTGGGTTAATCCACACAAGTTATTTTGTTTTGTACCATAGACAATAGTGAGCCTAATTAAAAACAGCTATTGTTACCTTGGCCTTAAAGCTCTGAATGTACGAATGATGTATGTCATCAAACCCTAGAGCTTTGTTCATATTTATTATGTCTTCATGTTCTTGGACTATATCTTCGGTCAGCGATGGTGAACTTATGGCACGTGTGCCAGAGAGAGCATGCAGAGCCCTCTCTGTGGGCACGCGCGCTGTCATTACTGCTGCTGTCCTTCATCCCCATAGTGAGTGAGCTCTCCTCCACTGCATGCCGTGGACCCGACCTGACAGTTTTCAGGTCGGATCCTCAGCCTACACTGAAGGAACGCTTGCTTCTCCCTCAATGCAGGCGCAATGACATCACTCATCAGCGCCTGCACTTCAGGGGAAGGTGCTGGTGAATGACGTCACCTTTTCGGCATTCGGTGCAGAAAATGTTCGCCATCACTGTCTTAGGTTAGTCACAGAAGACAAGTCTACTGAAATACTACTGCTATTCAGGTCTTCAGTATATATATATATATATATATATATATATATATATATATACTGTATATATATATATGGTATATATTTATATAATAAGTATTTTAAGTTGTAATATTATGATAACAGTTTTTAGTTTTGCTTTGCAATGAATTACGCTGACCACTGTTCATATATATTTTTATAAAAGACAACATTACAGCTTAACAGTTTATCATCCAAGAATCCAGATATTAAAAATAACACAGTTTACATAAACAATTACAGAATGATTCATGCCAGATGCCAATAACTGTATTGCTATGGATATATAAATGTGTATCCGAGCTTTGATATCTGGGCAGAAGATGAACATTACTTGTTTGGTTTATAGTGAGGCCGGGAGTTTTTACAGATTTCTCTATCACTTGTGATGTGAATTGGTGGTTGATCTGATGGTTAGTTATGAGCATCTTTTTAAGGTACAAAATGATGACTCAGAATCCTATTTAAGGTGGACCTGTCTGGACCATTGTAATTCAACCCATCGGTAACTGGAGGAAGCCTAAACCAAATATTAAACGTTAAAAGAAATTGTACTATTTAGTTATATTTTATGTTGACAAAGCTCTTACTTTAATTAATACCAGGAAAGGAAAATTCCTATTTGGATTGGCACAACAGTTATTCTGATGCAGTACTTGTAAAAATGTCATCTTTGAAGCCGGATTCCTGATTGTTATGACTTTGGTATAATCTGTTCTTGTGCTGGTTGCAGACGAATTGTCCTTTTTAGGTTTCTTCATGAAGATGTATTTTCAAAAGCACCATAGGAACAATATAACTAGGCATGGTTTGTTGACAGCTAAAAAGATGGCTGCAACCACAAGGGCTCGAAACAAACTTAAAATAATACAGGAACCCAACTTCAAAAATAACATTTTACCAGTACTGTGTTTTAAAAACTGCCATATCAATAAAAACAGAGCATTTGCTGTTTCTGAGGTTACTGGTCCTTTAAAACAGATGATGCCCTCAGCACTGGATTCATTACTACTTGGATAATTATGACAGTTCCCACTGCACAGGTAATGTATATGACTAATTCTTTCGCAAGACCTGTTTTACCTCACACATTCAATTTTCTCACTTTGAAAAAGTTGATGGCATAAAGTTTTACTCATAATCTCGAACAACACGCATTGATCGCATGAAAGCTTGCATTTACCTGGTGAGTGATGCAATATTGTCTCTAGGTTACACTCTAGACCAGGGGTCGGCAACCTATGGCTTTGAGCCAGATATGGCTCTTTTGATGCACCGCTCTTCACAGTGTGCCGACAAGCGCTGTAGAGAGAGCGCTCTCAGCACTTCTGGATTGCTAGCCAATCCAGAGCCAGTGACATCACCGGCTTCCAGGTTTCTAGCCAATCTGGAGCCGCTGACGTCACTGCGAGTCCGGATTGCTAGCCAATCCGGAGCCGCATATGACGTCAGCAGCTCCGGATTCAAAAAGGGCTGAGGGAGCCGCACATATATGGCTCCCTCAGCCAAAAAGGTTGCCAACCCCTGCTTTAGACTACCTCAGAAACGATTCATAACACACTTGATCTCCCTAGTGCACACTTCTACACTCGTACAATTGCAAATGAACTTTGGACTTTATGAATTATTTTAGAGACTATTGTGGGCTTTAAATTGGGTGAGGCTCTATCGACCAGTCCTCACCTTATTTGTAATTGTCTCTGTACAATTGGTGGATTAAAGATGGGAGAGGTATTCAGTTAAATAAATGTTTTATTTCTCAACTGTTTCTACTCTTGATGAAGAGCCGCTGTGAAAGCCTGAAACTTATTGTAAATTAAAGCTATTTTCCTTGCATTACCAGATCCAGTTTCTGACTATTTATCACAAGAAAAATTTTGTCCAAGAACAGTCCTTCATTCTCAGAAGTACGGTAATTTCTTAATTCCCTCACCTTATTTCTAAGCTAGTGTCTGAAATCAGGGGCAGGGATGTAGCAGTAACCACCATGGCTGTGACATGGTGCCTCTGTGAGGCCCAGAAGTCATTGCTCCCTCAGGCCTCAATACAACCACAGGGGAAGAGCCTAATGATGTAATTAAATCAGAGAAAGTGATAATAATAGGGGTAGACTAAGCCTGGGCACAACTTCAACTTTCAATTTCAACAGTTTGCTGGCAAGAGGTACAGAGGAGATAAAAACACACGTTCTACTTACAATTTGTACCAGCTGGACAGTCAGCTGTGGGGTGCTTCTCACTGCCTCATGGTTATGTCTGTATGCATTGTTATTGCTGTGATTTGTTAAAAGCGCTCAGCTCTAAGCAATTGCTTTTTACTTGAAAAAGAGATTGCAGAACAATGCAGGCAATTCTACCTATTATAGTATGAAAAATGGTCACTGCTGTCATCGCTATATGGTTGAAATACACCGATTTCACCAATAAGGTGTGCAATGTGCTGAGAAGGCACTAAAGTATACTATGGCGTAGCAGTTTATTACAGGAACTGTGGGACTGCTAATTTAGTATAGAATGTGAAATAAGCTGCAAGGACCTAGGGGGCTTTATGGTGTATTGGAAGGGATATGTACAAGAATATTTACTGTTTACTTCCTCATGCAAGCATAAATCTCAAATATGTACAACATTACATTTCTGAAATATCTGCTGCAGTGCCGGATTTAGGGGGCAAACTGGACAATTGCAAGGGGGCCTCCGAAGTGCTAATCCCAGTTCTTCTGCAGAGCTCTATTCTCCTCAAGCGCTTGACTTAAGAGTGATGCTTGAGGAGAACAAGGCTTCTTAACTCTGCAGAAGAACTGTGCATAGCGCTGTGTGAAGGCCCTTTTGAGTGAGGGGTTTCACTAAAACTGTGTTAGATAGCAAAGAACTGTTGTAACCGGCACTCCCAAAAAGAAAGTATAAAATCCATGTTTTATTTCTCCATGTTAAAAACGATCAATCAAAATAAAAGCAAATAATGTCATGTAAGGGCACCCCCCCACTGTGTTGCTATCTAACACAGTGGCTTTTTCAACTGTGCACCCCTTGTCCTACTAGGACTGCGATTCATATCGAAGCTATCACATTTGGGATTGAGCAGCACCATTTTAAGCATTTCACTAAAACTGGTCCTGATTTTCTGCCAGCAGGTTGTCACACTGAACCTTCTGAAACGTGCATAAGATAAAGGACACCATATTGAATTATTGCCAGGTTAACTAAATGGTTTGTAACAGAAAACAAAAAAATCTAAACACAGTAATTCAGGAGGGCTATTCTTTAAAGTGGTAATTTGACAGTTGAAGTGAATTTGCAGAACTTTGGGCCACTATGCTCTGATGGTTGTGAATTTGCTACTCCTTATTCACTAAGCAGCAGATTATTGAAGAAGTGAACAGCATTGGGCATGATTTCCTGAATACTGTAGTGTGTTGTAGTCAGTCAAACAGTAGTAGAATGTGGAGTCATGCTGATGATGTGTAGCCCAAGCCAAGTGCAGTGAAGTCCCACAATGTCTCGCTAACTGTATTAAGTGAATATGGCAAAGTCAAATTTTCATACTCAAAGTAGTACACCTTGCCGAATTCACTAAGTTGACAGACTCCGAATCTGCAAATTACTTGGGCAAGCACATGCAAAGCGATGTGAACAAATCCTCAAACCATGCAAATTCACCACACTGCAGAATTTGAGGAACACATGAAGATTGGGGAACGCTGAATGGATGTGAATTTGGAACTATACGCGACTGTTCAGAATTTCATCCGTAACCTCAGGATCTTCCCCCACAGGAGTGTTAATGAGTGAAACGTTACAAGCACTTATTAAATTTATATTGATGACGGGG
This sequence comes from Pipa parva, assembly GCA_019650415.1. Classification (NCBI taxonomy): domain Eukaryota; kingdom Metazoa; phylum Chordata; class Amphibia; order Anura; family Pipidae; genus Pipa; species Pipa parva. Next base: position 7,767 of record WMED01019752.1, read on the forward strand.
TTGGACTGAGCCTGGGTGCTGTTCTAATGGCTATTTAGATTTGTCTTCCAGGTCAAAGGTTACCACCCTTATTGGATAAGAGGTATATAAAGTCAGTAAATGTATGACTCAAGGAAAACATTCTCATACCCTTATAAATGATCTCTCCATAGAAAATAGGGAGATTTGGCAATCTGAAGGTGCTAATTGCATTCTGTCATCCCTCTCCAGTTAAATACGCTGATTTAAATATTATTTGCTTAAGAAACTGACATCTGTAAATCTCTAAATATTCTTTATACTCTGAATTCTGTGAAAAACTGTTTTGATAAATAGTGTGGCAAGGGTTTCATTCACCACTAATGTTATATTAATATAATATTCATTCATAGTTTTTATATGGCACTGATCTATTTGCAGCACTTTACAGATATTAATTTTTCACTTAGGACCCTACCCCGGTAGAGCTTACAATCTAACTTCTTTGCATGTTCACTAACAGTCCAGGGCCATTACTAATAATATGTTTGTGGACTGCAAGAGAACCCCAAATACATTTACACTATTCATTATTTTTTTTAAATAGAGTGTGTCTGGGAGATCTGAGATTAAAGAGGTCTGCATTCACAAGGCACAAATTACTCAGCCTTAATAATAAATTCCAATCAGCTTCATTAATAAGGTGTTTAATGTGTGTTTGTCATTTTCCAAACTAAATGTGTTGCTGTTGTCGTTCCTTATCATTAACCCCCGCTATGTTCTCTAAAGATTTAAAAGCTGCTCTTGGTCACACCATTTTTCCCAGTGACCCCAGAGTAGCTTAACCCTTTCATCAAATAAAAGCAGAGCTGGGGGTCAGACTTGAGTTTTGGCATCCAGCCTCCTTGCCCTTTGATCTCCCTTCTATGAAAAAACGATCAGCAGATTCTAAATCCCCCCATGTGATCTGCGTTTTTGAAAATTTGTAGAAATTATTCCTAATCCTATTAAGTGTCCCAGGGCTGAACCTGAATTAAATATAAGGAACCTTTTTTTTTTTTTTGAGGAGGTGAATAGTGGCCTTCAAAAGAAAGAAAAAAATACTTCACAAAGAAGCTTCTTGACGCATTATGGGAATGGGGCCAGTCCCTCAAACTTCCATTAATCCTCTCTGATGGGTTCCACCTATTTTGTAGAATCCCTTTGGGTTTTGGGTGGTTGTGGGACATTAAGTAAAAATATATATAGAGAGAGACAAAAGCACCGTGACGTTGTAAACATAACTATATTGCATTTTCCCATAAGCAGAAATATTAGTGGAGAAAAGAAAAACACATTTGGTTGGGAACAGAAAAATACCAGGTTCCAGTTTCGTTGTATTCCTTTACATTTCCAGGAGAGAAGAAACAGTAAAACTTCTGTCTTCACCCAAATTCTTGATGACAGTGCGTATCAGCCCTCAGTGGATTGTCCTCTTTCTGGTGCCAATCTTGTCTATTTGCTTCTGACATTTTGGTCAATGAAAGGGTAGATTTTCTGACTGATTAACAAGAGCCAGCGAAAATAATAATGTGGCTTCCTTTTGCCCTGGGATTTGTTGCTATGTAAATGTTGGAGTGGAACGTTAACCATTTACTGATGCCGTTAGGGACGCAAGCATGACGAGTAATAGATGTACAAAGGAAAAGTTTACATTTATTAAGAGTGAATCAGTTAAGTGCAATTCAAACACTTTATCAAAGGAGAAATTATTACAGTGATTTTTTTTTCCAGACTAAACTATTTGTTTATCTATTTGTCTTTCTCTCTGTATCTATTATCTCTTTATATGTGTGTATGTAAATACAGTATATATCTGTCTGTCTATCTATCCTATATCTAACAGTTTTCTGTCTGTCTATCAATATATGTATCTGTCTGTCTATTTATCTGCATGTCTATCTACATGTGAGTACAGTATCTGAATTATTTATCTAGTTGTCTATCTTTATCTATATGTGTGTATGTGTATGTAAATGCAGTATCCATCTTTCTCTCTCTTCCTGTCTGTCCATCCGTCTTTCTGTCTGTCTAATTGTCTATAGATCTATCTACCTGCCTGTCTATCTAGTTATCCATTTTTTTCTGTTGGAGCTGAATTAAAGGGGAAGTACTACAATGTACCTTTAGGTTATTTCGAAAGCTGCGAGACTGGTACTTCGTTTTTGGATTCATTTTTAGGGTATTTTACAGTAACATTCTAAGACAGCTTGAAATTTTTCTGTGGTGTTTCAAAAATGTTTTTTTTTTTTGTTTTTTTTGTTTTGGTTGTTACAGGTCACTGTACCCTTCCGACCAGAAAATCTATTCATTATTTTTTTTTCTGTCAGAGCATTCTTCCAGTCTGTCTTTCACTTAGCTGATGGTTACTAGGTTAATGGAACCAGGTAACCAGAAGAGCATTTGTATTTAAACCAAACCTGAAATGGAAGCAAGAGAGAGAAAAAAAATCTCAACAAAAATAATAACTAATTAAAAAACCTGGAAAAAAAAAAAAATTTAGACTTATTCCAAACTGTCTTAAAATACTGCTATCAATAGTTTATTATTTTTTGCAAAAAGTGCTGGAAAAAGGAAGAGGTGACGCTTACTGTTTCTCCAAAAAAAAGGAATAAAATAATCTCTAAATCCAGGAATGCTAATTAAAAAAAATGCATAAATACTAACAACCATACATGGGCACACAAGCCTATACACATGAATACAATGATATCTATATATCTAAATGCACATATACCGCCATTAGGAGCATTGTTAAAGTAGGCTCAGAAACTAATTTTAGCAATTGGTAAAATTAACCTTGACATTTCAGAAAAATGTAGGATTTCTGCAGCAATCATCTTGGTAGGTAGCAGTTGCTAAAAGTTTAAAATGGCATTTTTTTTTTCTTTTTCTTTTTTTTTTCTTTTTCCAGAGAAAGGTCATTTTGTGCTAAAGTGTCAAATAAATTATTTAGACTACTGAATTAGAAAAGTGAGGATGTGACAGCTGAATTTTTTATTCACATTAGCCCTGCTTGTGTCTCCACGCTGCACCCTCCTCCTTTTTTCACCCGCATCTCTATTAGTCAGCGGTCCATTATACAGCCTCTATTAGAATAAAATTAGACCCCAGCAACTGAATCGTAAATGTGTCTGTGTTCTCTACTGGACGTCAAGCATCAGACTTTTCTTAACCAGAGGAAAAAAACAAAAAAATACAAAACAAAAAAAAAAACTTAAACTTGCCCAAAAGAAATAGTTTTGTTCCTTCATGTTAATTGGGAATTTTACTGTTTGCCTCTGCTGCATTAGATAGAATTCTCTTTGATGACATGCAACCAATGAACGTGAAACCATGTACTGTTTCCTTTTCACATCCTCAGCGTAGTTATAGTTTTCTTAGTGACAGATAAAAAGAGAAAGGTAGGGGGGCATAGAATTAGTGTCATTGGTCATTGTCCGTGAAATAAGAGCCTGCATTGTCTCAGCAAATGTTTGCTACATGGAAGGTGGAAGAACTCATTCATATTGGTAACAGTTTCAAGTGGTGGGAAAGTCTAATTAGGGGGTTATTCACTAAGGTGTGAATTCGACTGTCAAATTCGCAAACAGTGGATTCCCATAGCAAATCCATGACAATTTCCCCATTGTAAAGTCGCGACAATTTTTTAATGTTAAAATTGCGACAATTTTCCCATAAGAAAGTCACAACTCCAACAATATTCTCATTATAAAGACGCGACTGCGACAGAAGCAGCAATTCGGACTTTAGTGAATAACCCCCTAAGGCTACCTAACCTATAACCTGTCCTTTGATGAGGACTCTACAATCAAGAGCTGGGACGGGAAGCAGTGAATGCCATAGAGCGGGTCAGTGGCTGATTATCTCCTATAGCCAATCCCTTGATTGGCTGGGGGACCAAATATAGAATAAATAATTGGGACAAAGTTCTGCTACCATCTCCCACTATTTAATATTTGCTTGCGGTATAAGGGGTCTGAGTTGGGATCATACTTATTGGGATGAGGGTCCTTCCTAAAACCGGATAAAAATGTATTCCCCCCCCCACTCTGTTATTATGTTGTGTAGACTGGAATATATTAACTTATGGGGAGGGGGGGGAGTCAATACTGGGAAAAGAGTAAGTATCATGGTTCTCTCTGACAACATTCATACTAACTAATGGGCCATTAATAAAGAAAACAAACAGGTTAAAAAGAGACAATTTTACAAAATATTATAAGGGGGAGAGTCCTAACTTAGATCACCGAATTGCAAGTAGGTAGAGGTTGGGGGTATGGGAGGGACAGTGTCTGGTCTCCTCCAGGGTACTTACCCCCTGCCCCTGTTGCTCTGTATTGACCTACTTTACCTTAACATATTCCTTCATCCCAATGGCCAGCAGGATGAGGATAGGGGCCAGAATGGACCTCTGCAGACCTAGATACAGATGGATAGACAGATATATATTTGTGGTCACTTATATTTTGAAATACTTTATTGCTGGATTGACTTTTAATGTTTCTTTTTCATCAATCTATCTATATCTATCTGTATCTATCTGTATCTATCTATCTATCTATCTATCTATCTAT
>WMED01019755.1:0-12340 GCA_019650415.1 Pipa parva
CGTATAAGCCTTTGGCTAATCTATGTGTGTGGGAAAGGACTTTTTGTATGCCACCTGCAAATATCATCAAACAGGAATGCTTCATCCATTTATCATTCTGGGATCATTTACTGCTCGTCACTACTTTTTCACTTTATTATTTTGGGGAACTTATGCTCAACAATGTTGATGTTAGTTATAGATTTATCTATTTAATTATATTTTTCTTTTCTAAATTCCTTTTTTATTTTCCACAACTTTATTTATAACTTTATTAGTGCATTCATATGTTTATAATTTGATTTTGTTTTGATTCATCCTTATTTGATTAATTTGTTTATTCATTTGTTGATCTGTGTATATATGCAAACCGGCTGTAACTTTATCAGTGTGTCAATTTTGTGGTTGATGGGGCCTAGACTTTTATCCACGGTTAATCGGTAGTAAAGGGCCTTTAGTGATAGGTTGCCTGGACGACCGGGTTGTGCTGCGTCGTGGCGTGGCAGCGTCATGCGTGACGCCATGACGTCATCACGTTGCGTGATGCGGCGTCCCGGATACCGTGAGATTTGGTACCAAATCAGGGTATATAAAGCCGGCAGCACATAGAATGAATTGCACTGCAGGAGGAAGCCTGAGTAAGCAGGCGAAACGTGTACAGTTTCACAGGAGGAACCATTGCACTTTGAAGCACTGACTGTTAAGGACTGCCTGAATGCCGAACCACCCTCCTTGGGCTCCATTTTGGGTAACCCATTATGTAAATGTACATTCGTTCATGTTGTGACTTGTAAGGTGGGGCCAGGATGCAGAGTGGCTTTAAAGATAATATTATTAGATCTGTGATTTATCATCTATCATTTACAATTAATATTTGACAGACTGTTTCGAAGCATTCCTTTGTGACTTAGACATATATGGATATTCCCTCTGTTTAGAGAATACACATGTTCTCATTAAGAACATTTTGGTTTTAATTTCTTTTAAGTGTTTTTTGTCGTTTGCAATTCATTTTCTATTTTTGTTTGATGTTATTGATCATAAATAAAGTATAGACCTTTTAGTGCGCACAACAAAATGGGTTTTCTGTTTTCTTTTTAGGAAATGAAAGGCTTCTATGCAACAAATAGGGCAAGCCTTTGGCATTTTACCAAATGCTAGAGAACAGATATTTGCTAATGACTATATGCTGTGCTTCAGTCTTCCAATCAAAAAAGTAAATAACTTTTGTTTAATTTCTAGTGACTGTAACAGAAGCCTTAATATGCTAAAGGCAGGAACAGAGCTCAAGTCTAAATATCTATTACACATTGTGGAGTAAGAAAATTATACATAAATTTGATAGCTCAGCTGGATTTAGCGACAGAAACCAAATCCATAGATTAAGGCAGACATATTAAGTAAAAGGAATGTTTTTTATTATATTCTGAAATGAAAACCAATTGTGGTACATGACCCAATGGAAACCACATTTGCAGACTCCCTGATTGTCATTTTAGCTTACATTGTCATCTTGAAAGCTTAATGTTATAAGTTTGTCCAGAGCATTTTTCAATACATAGATAAAATAGTGTCGCCATACTGACAGCATTCCATGAATACTCTTTTCACTTCTATTATGCAAGCAAGTTACTGCTTGGAAGAGAAACTACATTATTACATGACTTTTCCCATTAGATGCCTTTAGACGTATGGCCAAATGTATTCGATCCAATTATGAGCCTGTGCTTATAGCCTGTTTCAGTGAAATTCAGAAGGAGGTGATGATCACATGGGGGGGAAGTGAGCTGCAGTTGGGGAAACTTTCATCTCATGTTGCTGAACATATATATATATATATATAATTAGTATTACGATATTTGTAATGTCCTAACTTATATATACTATCCTAACATATTATTTTTATATATATATACAGTATATGATACTGTATATAGAATAGTTATACAAATCAAAAACTTTTCTCCTAGTATATTGATATAGCTTTAATTAGGTTGAAACTATCGATATTGCTGATATTGATATTTATTAAGCCCCTTAAGACTTTTTTTTATTGTTGAAGAGTGTTCACCTTGTAGAGGGTGGCGAAAACCCATTATTTCCTATGGAAATAGTTGAAAACTTTTTTCTAAGCCCCCATCAAAAAGATCAGCGGTATTGATATCAATGGAAAAGGAGCTCCATTGAAAATAAAGTAAAGTGTAGCAGTTTAACGGATCAATATTTATCAATATCGATCTTTTTTTTTATATCGATAGATTTTATTCAGCAATGCATAAACTGAGGGAAATTGGAAATGTGGCAAAAAGATAAAACAGTGATGTTGTGGTGAAAAAAGCAGTGAAACGGAGTGAATTGCGGTGAATCGGTCAAAATTATCTTTACAAATTTCCCAATAAGTGTAGAATCATTGAATAAAACATTTGACATTTTATAGAACTGTTAAAACAAATGTGAGCATAAAGAATGAGTCCTCCCTGCTGGTACAGTAGCCAGTCTTTAAATACAAGGAAGAAACTAAACAAAGTTTGTGGCTCGTGGCTAAATCCTCACTCTGCATGGAAATATTCACCCCAATCCGGCAAGACAGCAAACTCCAAAACAACAGATGATTCTGGCATCTCTGACATGATCACTTTATAATCATGGTTTCATCATTGAAAAGAAATACATCCTTGAAAGTTGTTAGATCTTTAATGTGTTTTTGAGCTTAGTAGTGCTTATTCATAGATCTATGAATAAGCACTGCTAAGCGTATCCTCTAGAAAATGCTACGTTTACATAAGAAAGGTTTGTACACTTAAGTTAGAAGTAAATATTTAAAACCCCCTTCAAAAAGAGGAATACAATTTCCTGCTTAATTACATGTATTCACCTTTCTAGACTTTGCTTTACAGGTTACAATGATCACAGGAGGAGTGGGGTCTGTTTCTGACTCACAATATCCAGAAGATTTAAGGTGTTTGTAAAATTCATCTGTTGACCATCACTTTTCACTACAAAGGCTCCACAGACAGATACATACTGTATATGATTTCCAGTTTGACATAGCGCATTTGCTTTATGCAAACATTGCAAAGTGTATTTGTGTAAATATCCTAGATCAAGGTAAAAGAATTTGCAACTGGATTTTGAGTGAATAATGCAATTATAGCCCATCTGTTGCCATATGTAGGGCATAGGGGACTGTCTGCAAAGGAAGGTTTTAAGTAGATATCAAATAGATTGCTAGAGTGACTGAGTGATTTGTTTTAAACTATATTAGATCAAGTAAAAAGTCCCTTATATGGTATTTACATATTATGTAAAGCTTTATTTATACAGTAAATATAATTCTATTTTGTGAGTGGCCATACCTTGCAAGACTTAGTTTTTAAGCATTCACACTCTGCGAGTCTGCAATATAAAACCATATTTCTTCCCATATCATTACTTTGGAATGTAAGAAATGAATTTTACATATGATAATGGAATCAAGATGTCCTTTATGGTTCTTTAAACAATAAAAACTCTGGCAACTGTTTCCATTATTGTTATTATTCTGTAGTTGAATATAACTAAGAAAAAGATATGTTTTTCTCACAAATAAAATATACACACTTTTTATGATAAATAATGTCTACTCAGAAGTACATTGAAATAGTTATGCATCCACTAGATTGCTGAAGATCACCAGACGAGGGCACAGAAGGAAATAGTTGATAGAACCTTAAGCTAATTGTGTGCTATAAAGTTTATGGAGTGGAAGAGTTCCTGTGAGTGAAACCAGAGAATCAAGAGATTTGAAATAATCTAAAAGGCACATTCTGGTTAATGTTCTCACTGGCAAAATATCTAAACCACCCAATTGGTTTTGCAAAGCAGGAGGACATTGATATATGTTTATACAAATTTAAAATAGACCTTATGTTTATAAGGGTTCTTTCAATTTCACATAATTTCATGAGATAAAATATTATTTTTTTTTTTTATATTGTAGGAGTCCTGTGTTAATATTCTCTATTTGTTTAATAGTCAACAAAGCACACCAAAAGCCTTCAAGAGGTGGCATGGGAAAATACTCTGTTTTTTTTCTATTCTTGACAAAGGTTAGAAGATCAAACATTTGCCACAGGTGTTTTTTTTTTTTAACTGGCAAAAAGTCTGCAGATGGATTTTCAAGGTTATCAACCTTTAGGGGGATAATTTATAACACATAGACCCCATAAGACAGTGCTGAAGGTAAAAGCCAGAATGATGTTTGTATACCATATTACATGAACTAGTTGGTTACTGGTTTGTTTTTCTGTATTGTCTGTGGACAACCTAGGTGTATACAGGTCTTAGGAATTTATGATTTCATTATGTAAGTAATACATAGACATCTTCATTTAGTAAAAAATTATAATCATTGTGGCTAATTGGCACTGTTTTATACCTTTCATATCCCACCATACCAAAGCCCACATAGTGCAACCCACATACATATAGTTAAAAAAATATATATATGCTTTGTATGCTTTGGTGAAAGTCTGTGTGTGTTTATATGTATGTATGTACAGTGTGTGTGTGTGTGTGTGTATATATATATATATATATATATATATATATATATATATATATATATAGTTGTGGCATGACTTAAAAGACCAGCAGTCATGTTGTTAGACCTAGCCTAGTCTCATTTTTTTTCCTGTGGTATTTCAGATAATATTTATACAGAAAGTGCACCCTAAAGACCAATTTTGAAAGCTAAATATCATACTTACTAGACATTTTTGTAAGCACAAATTGAATGTATATTAATTATAAATGCATTTGATTATTTTATGGTGTTATTGTTCATTTAAATGGTCAATTTCATAAAAGCTACTTCTATGGCTACAACTACCTGCCCTCTATTAATGAGAAACTAAAACAGGTCTGTCTAGAGGTGGTGTTTTATGTCAATGAGAGCTTTTGTGACATTCTGGAAATCTATTGGTTGGGACAGATTCCTTTTCTTTTGGAGAGTTTAATTGGAGAGAGACAGAGAGAGAGAGAAGTCCTTCAACACTTTGTCATGATTTGGGAGGAATTTGTATTGAAAGAGAGAAAGAGATGCTGAAGGAGAAGGGGATCTGTTTTAAAATGTACCTCCCTTTTTACAATTCTGTAGCATTTCATTCTTTAGTTTGCTCTTTACATAATTTGGTTATATGTCCTCTTCCTGTAATATGGCAATGACTTGTTTAGTGTCTTTATTGTATTACCTAAAGTACTGCAAGCTGTTTTATATTTGACACTAAGGCAATTATCATGATATATGTGCTCATATTTGTAAAACAGCAGTATTCATATCTCCCCTGATCCCTCTTTACTAGCTTATTATTATTATTATGTATACTGTACTTAATCACTCTTTAAGTATGGATGTCCCTTGAAATATGTAGCAGTAAGAGTAATATGTTTCACCCATTGGTGACCCTTTTACTGTATGTTACCTAAATGGCAATATGGCTTATAGCAAGTTATGTGGCAACAAACTTTTTACATTTTTGCATTTGTTCTCTTTGTCACTGATCTGATGCACTTTATATAACATGGTAATGTTATATATGTTACTGTTCATAACAGAAGCAGCTCTGTGAGTATACTTCTGTTATCTAGTAATGGTACACAGCCATTTAACCAATAACATGAGCCTATAACTGAGTCCTGAGAGATGTGTATGAACTGGGCTTGGAAACAGCAGAACCGCTACTCCTGATGATCAGAGTTACATATGCTGTGGTTATGTATAGTCTAGCCCTGGACATATAGCTTCTCAGTCTGCTCACTAAAAGTCGCACTGATTTTCTGATAATAAAATTATAGTATAAAGATGGTAATCGGATAGGAAGATAACAGTAATATGAGCTTTGGCTGGAACTAAATATGTTGGAAAACTGGCATTGGTTTGGATTAAAATGAACTTTGCAATAAACATGGAGGTTGTGAATTTACTGTGCATCAGTAAATCGGTATTCCTTTATTCGTACTTTGTTTGCCAGAAATAGCCTATGTGTTTGCCTTGCCTGCTATTTTTTGGTTAATTAGAATTAAGGATGAAAACAAGTTGAACACACTGTTTTACTTACTTGATATCAGCTACCTGGTAATATGCTAATCACACTAACCTCACTCATGAAATCACAATGTTATTATGGGTTGGATGGTTACCATGATGATCACATGAATTGGCACATTTTTCTCTTTGTGCAGTGTATGGTACAAAATTTTTCTTAGATGGAGTGTTTGAATTTCCCCAGCCCACATAAATTTCCATCAAAGAGAGCAAGAGAACTAAAGTAATGCAAACTAAAATACATAATATTTCTCTGTCATGCATCTCCCTCTACACTCCCTGGACCAATAAACCAATTGTATATGAGTGGGAGGCATATTTTAATAACAGTAATGGAGTAGAAAAGAAACTTTTAGTTATGTGTGTATATGGGTTGTATAGACCACTTTGGCATGGCTGCTCTCCAAGGTACTAAAGTATCTTTTTGTATTTTTATTTTAAATATAAAATAAAATAGAACTACAGTAGTTTAATATTTATTTAAATGTCCTTATGCAAAAAAAAAAAAAAGAATTTTTGTAAAAGCATTCATGTGTTCAGCAGTTTTTGACTCATATTTTAATTCAAGTGCAAAATGTGTGCATTTAGGCCACAAATATTAAGGGACAGAATAAGAAAGCTATAAGCAGAAAACATTCATCATATAATGTGTTGTATTTTAGAGATTTAAACAACATTTCTGAAGTATAAATTCGCAGCAGTGCTTCTCAGACGGAAAGGCACATGCTTGTAAAGTCTTCCCTTGCCTTATATAACATCAGACATTGTGGAATACATTATATATACATGTACATCTGCTGAGAACCACTTTATTAAGTCAAAGGAAGTACGTGTTCTTTTGTGAAGGCTGTGCAATTTATATTCACTCAGGGTCATTTTATATACAATCAGTGTCGCATGGTTTTAAAGGCTCACTTTTTTTTTCAAGCCGGTCAAAAGTGCTTAGAACCCAATAATATGTTCTGTAAAAAAAGTAGTGTTATGAAACAGATGCATAATTCCAAATAAAATTAATTTTTCCTTTATTTTTTTAAAGGAGATGGCTAATGTAGGATAATTTCAAATCCCTAATAAATACACTGTATTATATTAACATAGGTTTTTATAGAGAGTTAGATATGTAGAATACAATTTACTTGGGATTTCCTTCAGATGTATTTTGTAGTTAGCTATAATGTCATTGTGCTGCTTAGAATTTTCTAGATATATGGCAGTACTTTAATGGGTTTAAACATATGTCCATAAAAGACTCTGTTAAGAGACATTTTACTGTATAGCTTGGTGTTAAATACTGCATAAGCAATTAACTTAGCAGGAAGAAATAAATAACATATAACTCAAAATAAGCAGATTTAAATAACCTCAAATTGATATTTGAAACATAAGTCATGATGTAGTGCTGACTGGTGCTTGTTAAAACTTGATAGGTACTGTTTAGGGTCAAGGAGCTCTCAAGGTAGTAGATATGCAATTCAGTTTGACAGAACTGGCAACTATGTTATTCATGTCAAGTTTTTCTATCACGAGAACACTTTCTTAGGCATAAAAATATGCCTGTGAAATGTGTGTAGAATTATTAATTTATCGTTAATGTCAGAAATTGATTTTTAAAATGCGTTTGTCAAATAATTCTTAATATATTTGATCTCCAAGACAGAGACACTCTAAGCAATGTAACTCTGTACATCACAACTATAATAATTATTGATATTTGAAAAATACTGAAATTTAAAACAATTGATTGCTAGAATATTTATAGAACAGAGAAGACATTTAACATTGTATGAATACAATTAAAAGATTTATTTATTATTATTTATTTTTTTATCTAACAATGTATCTTGTTGTTTTGTAATAGCCATTCTAAATCTTAAAAAAGTTTAAAAGAAATTTAATTTAATGTTACAGATGTTCAAATATCAGAACGCTCTAATAAGTGACTGTGTGAGATTTAAACCATAGTATGGTGAATGGTTAAGTAGGTGAAACTGAGAAAAACAATAATCTTGCCAAACTTTCTGCTTATATATTTATTAGAAAGTTATGACAGAATATCCAATTTTAGTTTACTGTAAGCCCTGTTATTTTATTGGGAAAATTTGATAAGTTCCCCGACATTAAGGTAAGTCAGTCCAAAGCACATTTGAACTACAAACAACAGGATTCCAACAGTTAGCCATGACCATGCACTAATTTCAGCGGTAAAGGTTACAAAATGAATGGTAATGTAGTTGAGCTGGAAGACAGAACAGAAGATTGGGTATGAATATTTAGAAAGTAGGTAGGTTGGTACCTTGCTACAGACTCTTGGGGGGTTATTCACTAAAGTCTAAAATTGTTGCGTATAGGTGTGAATTCACCAGATAAAGACAGTTGCAATAGGCTACCACTGTCACAGTCACATCTTTATAATGAGAATATTGTCACAGTCGCGACTTTATTATGGGAAAATTGTCGCAATCTTAACATAAAAAAATTGTTGCAACTTTACAATGGGGAAATTGTAGCGGATTTACTATGGGAATCTACTGTTTGCGAATTCGACAGTCAAATTCACACCTTAGTGAATAACCCCCTCGATATGAAATGGATCCATGTACAGTAATTTCCAGAGCCATGTAATCTGAATGCAGTCAAGTAGTCAAAGAAAGGATTACAATGATTATTTATGTATATACCACTAACATCTTCTTTAGCACTATACTGTACATAGTAAGGAGTACATACCAGAAAACATATTGCATACATTACAAACCTTGTTGCTGATGATATAAAGAAACAATAGAAATAAAGACCCCGCCAACAAGAGCATATAATAGTCAATATTTACTCAAGTCCAGTCCAATTATATTGAGGCATGTGGTGTTTTAACTCTTTAAAATGGTACCCTATATTAAAACATATAAATATATCTCAATTATGAATGTACTGCAATACAAGCATACTGGATTTTGAGATTAGGCAGTAAAATTACTAAAGGTATTAAATGGTATTATCAGAAAGAAATGTTCATTTGGTGAAATACATTTTTTTTTTTTTTTTTTTTAACTGACCATATTTAACAATTTTCTTAATATATTACCTATAGTTCCATAGAATGCATAGTATTTTTATGGATAATAATTTCAGTCATTGGAAATCCACACCCAGGTTTTATAGGTATGTGATAACTATAGAAAACCTAATTTGCCAATTGCTTTTCTAGTAAATATATGTGACCATTTGTCATTTTATGCACCTGATGAAGAAACAGTTGCTGATCCAAAACATTTTGCAGTTGGTATTAATAGAAAATGCCAAATGAAGGACACATGAAGTATTCCCTGGAACACATCCCCAACCGTAATTATATATCATTTGCTAAAAGATTGTGAGTATTAAAATAATATCAGAAGAAGAAATATAAACATCAGTGAAAAAAATACCCCATATATTATAAAATATTACAGAAATGTTTATCATTTTTGAAAATGATAAAAATTGTGTCAACTATTTATTATATAACAGTTTTATTTAGAGCATCTTTCTCTTAAGGTTGCATCCATTTATCAAAGGGTCAAAACTGGTTTCCACTCCAAATGGCATGAACAAGCTTATCAAGCAATTTTTTCCCCGGCTCTTTTATATATGTTTTTTCACTTATTACTTATTGTGTCCTTGTTCTAGAGATATTATAACAACTCGACTTTTGTTTGCTTTAATTTGTCATATGTGGAACCCTATTTCTTCATTTTCTAAAGCTATAAATCCTATTTCGATCTGGCAGATTGGCATTACCATAAAGAGGAATCTACTTACCTGCTCTAGTGCACGTGGCAAATTATGGAATAATTTGTATTGCTTCATAGCTATTCTTGTTATTGCAAGTGTTGTTCATTTCTATTGTTTACCTTACAGAAAAAACTGTAGATTTGTTCATGTACTGTCTGATTGAGCATGGGGTTTTCAATATGTGAAGAACGTTGCATAAGCCAACATATTTCAGTATTTTTTTTCTGCAAAATGTTTATTATTATTATTGAATGTAGCAGCAACTGGAATTAGGATAAGAAACATTAGAGATTTAATTGAGTTTGTTCCAAGTATCAACTGACCTTAATTATTCTACTGATTTATTCAAATGGAAGTCTTGATTTGTATATATCAAAACTTTCTTTAGTACTCACTGGAGACGTTGTTAAAATCAGAAAAAATGGAATAGAGTAAGTAAAAAAAATACAGTTCTAATATGAATACAGATGTATGTGTATACAATAACATAATGTGTTTCAGTGTAGCTCGCAGACTTGCAGTATAATGTTACACAATAGTACACTGATATCACTCACTGGATAATAAAGACACAGATGGTGGGAGGTCAGTGGGGATGGCTTAGAAATCACTGTTGAAAGAATAAGTGTAGAAGGTGTGTTGAAAAATGCATGGTCCCTATATTTTTTTAATGTTTTTTAGTCATCTTTAATCCTTTCTAAATGATCTAACATATCAATATATATAAACATATATATTTTCAACACCGCAATCACCAAATTGTTAAAAACACAATCAGTTTAGAGCTTCAATTTAGACTGTAAGCTCTACTGGTCGGGGACCTCCAACCTCTTGTTTCAACCTCAACATACTGTAGCACTTAAAGTGATGTACAGTATCCTTGTGATCTTATACTGTATTGTTTAATGCAGTTTCCCATGTCTGTATTTTATTTTTATTCTTAACTGTACTGCGCTGCATATGTTTGTGGCGTTTTATAAATAAAATTTTACAAAGATACATACAAATTAAATAAGACTAAACGACCCCTATATTCTTCTGAATGTTTTTGTCTTTTGTTTAGCTGAATCACCACAAGGAAACTTTGATAATTGCAAGCATTATAGAAACTTAAGCTGCATTATGTTCCTGAAGCCTCTGTATTTACTGCCTGCAATTTCTAATGATTTAGTTCCCACCCACTACAACTTGCTGCATAGAAATCCAGTTCATTATGGGTTCATTGGGAGATTTAGAGGGGAATTCAGGATAGTCTGAAGTGAGGTGTGGAGTGTTCGGCTCACTTCGGACTGACTGATCTGCGCTCGCTGATGTCCTGCACGCGGACATCAGTGTGCACAATAAAGGGATTCCAGTCTTGGCGAGAGCAAAAGAGTTGCCTCGCTGAGACTGGAATCCCTTTAATGCGCTTGCTGATGTCCACGTGCAGGACATCAGCGAGCGCATATCAATCAGTCTGAAGTGAGGTGAACACTCTGCACCTCACTTCGGACTATCCTGAATTCCCCCCTTAGTTGGCATGCTTAGAAGCAAGAAATGCCCAGAACATAGACAAGGAGCCTGCAAAGGCTTATATTTCGGATAGGCAAGGTAAATAGTGGTTGGGTCTGGAAAATTAGTATACTTTAAGTTAGGCTAACCTGTATAGCTTTTATCATAAACAGATAATTTCTAGTCATATTTATTGATATTTCGCTTTATACACCATCCAGATACATTTTATCAAATCTGTTACTGTCTCATTAATAGCTGTAAAAAAACATACTTTACTAGAAACTATCTTAATGAAACAGATTTTTTTACTTGAATTTTGTGCATTATATGAAACACTGACAAGTAACATTCTAACTCCAGCTGTTAAATGTGAAATAATAACTACGCTAAAAGAAGCCTGCAAATCCTTGCTTGGAATGCATTGCCCTAGGGAGCAATAATAAAGGAAGTGGATGACATTTTGCAGCAACAGTTTAATACTGTCATGTCTTTGGATGAGTAGTTTCCAATGCTTATTGTATATTTGGCTGAAGAGGTAAAGAACAGATGACTGACCACAGTCCTGTACAGAGAAAACACCAAGACCAGATGTTTTTTATGTTTGTAATCATATTGACTTGCATTCTTAAGGCAGCTCTTGCAGCACACTATCCTGCAGTACTTTGTGAAAGAGATAATAGGAAACAAAAAGATTTACAATGTAAGAGTAAAAAAGCAGCATCTGGATCCCAAGGCATTCAAGTTGCTAGCACTAGCAGAGAAGCTAAATTAGTCCATCTCCTTGGGAGGTAGGACCCTGTTTGCTGAAGTTTAATCTGAAGAAATTCTTTCTGGCAGTGGAGATACTTCTGAAGCCAACATCTTTATTAAGCCATATACCTCCAACAAAGGCATTCTCACCAGTCTAAATTGAGTAAAAAATGTCTTTATTTAGGCAGTTAAAGAGCAGTTAATACTTAAAACTAAAAATTTGCCAGATAACTTTATTGAAAAGAGTTCTGGGAATACCAG
>WMED01019756.1:0-12339 GCA_019650415.1 Pipa parva
TGCAGTAGCACTCATTGTATCTAGATGCAGTAGCACTCATTGTATCTAGATGCAGTAGCAGTGTAATAATAGCAGGCTGTTGCCAGTAGCTTGAGATAAGATGCTTCCCTGCTGTACTTATCGTTGTAAAATTAATCTTTCTGATAAAACAGCTGAGAGGTGCTGAGAGAAGCCATCCTATTAATTACCAGAAAAGGGACAAGAATTAGAAACTGTATTGTTTATCCCCCCCCCCCCACACACACACACCCTTATTTTGTATTTCAGGATGTGCTGCTTTATTATTTCAAGCCATATCTTTGACTGATTGGTTTTTATTAGAGAATATTTTAGTTTTAAGTTTCCATGGAATTCTTTGGCCAAGCTCCTGAATGTGATTTACTCTTTACTAAACTGAAACCTGTAAATCTGAAACATGTCAGTACACAGATACTGGTAATACAGCCCTCTGGCTCTGATCAATGCATGTATCCAGCTAATTAACAACTGTAAATATTTGTGTGCTAATACACACACACACATATATATATATATATATATATATATATACGGTATATAATTCACTTTCACTGCAGCTTAGGTAAAACGAATAACTTTAAGCTGTCTAGCAATAAAAAAAACAACAACTTGATAGCCTGCTGGTTTATAAGTGTTATTAGTATTTGTCTTTATTTGTGTGTGTGTTTGCATATTGTAAGTATAATGTATGTGGTGGAGGTTTACTCACAATGAACACAAATTGGATAGTGCTGAGATGACGTTTCTATTGCCAAATTATAAATTGAAAAATAGAAAAAGTTGTGCCTGACTTTTCTCGCTGAGCAAACCCAGGGCACCCCCGCATGTCAGATGCTTAGTTTAAAATAAATATGGTGTTTGAAAAAGAGGAGCATTTCACAATTTAAATGGTAATTTGGATACTAGAGGGCACTTCTCCAGTTGAAGGGTATGGATGACATTTTCATTCTGAGTTCGAGAGGAAAACCAGTCAGCTACCACTAAAAACAAATAAGTTGATACATAGAAGTTACTGTAAAGATTAACATATGTATCCTACGGTTATAGGGAATCTAAATTAAATTTAAAAAACAAAACATTTTTTTATGTTTCATTATTTATCTTAAAACAACCGTTTATTAATAGACGTTTATTTTTAGTTTTCTACAATTACCTAGTGAATTATCATTATGATGCTTATTCATGAAAGTCTGAACAATCATGTAAAGGTCCAAATTCACATTAAGGTGCACCTGTCAACTCAAAACACTAGTACTAATTTAGGTTGTACTAATTAAATAAGTGTTTTATAAATATATATGTATTAAAAATAATGTACCTTTATGCAGCGTTTCTCTCTGTCATCTTCCCTTTCAGCCTGACTTTTCTTTCCTGCGTTAGGTGGGTGGGGCTAAATGATTGACATTATAGCTCCTCCAATCAGATCCCTGCTAGATCGTGATTTAAGGGATCTGATTGGAGAAGCTATAATGTCAATCATTGTTTAGCCCTACCCACCCAACACTCAAGAAAGAAAAGTCAGGCTGACAGGGAAGATGACAGAGAGAAACACTGTATAAAGGAACATTATTTAAAAATACATATATATTTACAAAAACATTTATTTTATCAGTACAACCTAAATTATTATTAGTTTTTAGGTGACAGGTGCACTTTAATTTGCCACATCCTCATATTCAGGTATTCATCAAACTGTGTCGAATATGCTAATTTGGATGTTTATGACAGTCGCGGACTTACAGGGCTCTACGGAAAACTTTGCATGTGCATGCGCATGTAATTCGCATATTTATCAAGATTTGCAATCTGTCGCAGTAACAAATTTGGCAAGGCGTATTGTGTCGCATTCACCAGTTTAAGGGGGTTATTCACTAAAGTCCAAATTGTTGCGTATAGGTGTGAATTCACCAGATAAAGACAGTCGCAATAGGCTGCTACTGTCACAGTCGTGTCTTATGGGAAAATTGTCGGGACTTTACAATGGGGAAATTGTAGCGGATTTGCTATGGGAGTCCGCTGTTTGCGATTTTGACAGTCGAATTCGCACCTTAGTGAATAACCCCCTAAATGGGGAATGAGGGGGCTGATGACAGAGCTGCTACTGTGCAACTGACTACACCTCATTACACAAGAGACTGCTACTGGCGCCATCACTTCTTCACTATGGGAATCCTCTGTTTAGTGAATAAGTAGGTAGATAATTCGTGATCTGAAATGATGAGAATTCATTTTGACGGTTGAACTCCTACTTGGAAAGATCCCCTTAACCTTTGGTACAATTGCAACATCCTGCTCTGTGATTTAAAAGCAATAGTTGCAGCTTTGATTCTACTGAGCATGCTTGGACCATTGAGTGAGCAGAAAAGGAATTCACAAGGTAATAGCTGGAAAACTAATGGAACAAGCAAGCATTTTCTAAACTACTGTTGCTTTTGATTTTATGATACATATTGAAATAAAAAAAAATTGCAGTGGCCATTGCTTTTCATTTTAAGCAAAGTGCAGTTCAAGTATGCACAATAATTAGAATCTAGATTCCAGGTGTAGCTCAGATGATTGCTGCAGTGGTTGCCTCTGTGTGCCCCTTTTCTCCAGTCGATCTCATCTGTGCGTGCTCGCCCTATATAAAGCCAACCCCCCCCAGAAATCCCAAATTCCATGTTTGGCATGTGCTAAGCTGGTGGGAGATGTCAGTGTCTGGCCATATTTAACAAATCTCTGTGATGTCAGAGGAGGCCAAGGGCGAAATTTACTAGAATCCAAAACGATTTTTTTTGTGTTTTTTTTTTTTTTGTTTTTTTTACCCTGTTTTGCCCTGAAAATCAGGTGAAAAATGGACGAAGAGGTCGAAAAATACGTTTTCTAAAAGTAGTTATAGCCTAGTTTTATATGCCTAAAGGTTATTTGACACAGTGGGTATTTACCAATGCATATATTTAAGATCATTAATTTAATGCTAATACGTCAGGTATATTTCTATCAGGGTGACCTATAAAATATATATATATATATATATATATATATATCATAATCACAGGATAGTACCTTACAGCGTGATCTGTGGCATATAGCGTTGTAAATAAGTTCTCTTGTCACAGGAAAATGCATGCTCGTTACATTCCATACTTAGCTACAGGACAGGAGGAGGGTAAAAATGACAGATGGATGGCATATTTTTTCCAAGAGGGAGATAGACAGGCTTTCCTAGTGACAGAGTAGGAACTGACACTTGATACTGCTGAAGACACCACACCACATGACAACACTGGTTTAACAAAGGTGACTACTTGTTTAAAGACCCAGTGATACCACAGTTGTTTTTATTTACCTCTAATTTGTATAGAACTAGATAGTATATTTATTTTGGCTTTGGTTTAGTTCTCTTTCAGACAAATGATTTTGATCTAAATATAACCAGTAGCTGTGGTAAATTGTAGCATTGCTTAGCAGTGTTATTCTGTGGATGTTTCATAACTGCCTGGGCATTATGCAATCACACTGGCAGTGTGAGTAGTATCTTCAGGCAACCACAGCATTCATATTGTGCTGTTATTAATAATTATCCCACTTATCCACTTCCCCACCCCATGTAGCCACATGCTAGTAGAGGGTGGAATATCTGGGTTATCATTTAGTCACATGCAGCTTTCAGCACAGTTTATGCAAGAGACCTAGTATGTATATGACTTGTGACTAAGAATCTTGCATGGAAAATACAGTATATTAAGCAACAGAAATGGTTTCCAACAAATGCAAAACTAAATGTAAAGTATAGATTAAAGAAAGAATTAAAAAAGATAGCTCCATTTCGGGTAGGCAGGGCTAAATGATGATTGATATTATAGCTCCTCCAATCAGATCCCTGCTAAACTGCTCTCTGTCTTTCCGAATGTAATAAATTTTGCGCATAGGGCATAGCTCGCTTTCACTTTTCCGAGTTTAATAATCGCGAGAACACCCTTACGCTTCTCGCAGTAAGTATCGCGAGATTTGCTTCTATCGAAGCAAATCTCGCGATACTTACTGCGAGAAACGTAAGGATGTTCTTGTGATTATTAAACTCGGAAATGCGAAAGCGAGCTTTTCCGTGTTTAATACATTTCACCCATAGAGTAGAACAGAGCATATACAGGTTTGTGTTTTGGGTTGAAAAAGACAGGTCTGTGAAGTCTAACACTTCTCACGCCACCTGCCCAGTGTTATATTGATCCAGATCCCATGTTTTGTTTATTTAACTGTTGCTGCTAGGTGATTTTCCTCTGTTGTTAGTTTCTTAATTGAGAGACATATTAACTGGAATAATACGGCATAAACCATTTTTGTGCTACATATGTAATGAAGAGAATTGTCACAGGATTTATTAAAAAATGTGTTCTGTGTCTCTCTGTCTATGTGTGTGTCTCTCTCTCTCTCTTACATTTGTTTTATCTTACAGATTGATTGATTTATCTTGTTCGGTCTAATAATGTGGCAAATCTCAAAGTGCAGAAGGACAAATGCATTTTTATCTCGTTTGGTGCGGCATCACCACAAGGCTGTATTGGCTATCAGAAGGGAGGACATCAATGCCTGGGAAAGAAGAGCACCCCTTGCACCCAAACATGTCAAAGAACTTACAAATCTTGGCTATAAAGTACTGGTGCAACCATCAAACAGAAGAGCCATCCATGAAAAGGTAAAAATCTTCTGTCAATTTTACCAATTATGTTTAATAAGGTGCTCTTAAAGAAGAGCTAAAAGTCACAGGCTGGCTAGCACAGCCTCTACTTATCTGCCTAGTAATTGGAAAATGTTATCTTTAGAGCTAAAGGTTTGATTGTATTGCTTTGTATTTTCTCTTTGCCCACTGAAGATCTCCTGCATATTTAACATCAACCCAGTGTCATTTCACGACAATGAACTTTAGATAATACATTTTAATGACTGGCATCTGTAAATCATATGAAGTAAAAGTAAATTCATATTTTAATACATTTTACATGATTTTTTTTCAGATTAAGTGTGGCATATTCAGTATACAGATATAAAGGGCAGTTTTATTGATTGCCATGTTTCCTTGAATTAGAGATATTCCAGAGCCCTTACCTCACAAGTAATGAAAGATGCATTTGACATGCCTGGTCATCTATACCTTATTGAACACAGTGCCTGAGTTCTATCTATTTCATACGACCCCTGGCTGAATGCAGTAACCAGATTTATCTGGTCCTGTACACAGTACATTAGTGCAGAATTATGTGGAAAGTCACATAGTTTTCACTACACAATTGTCCTTTAACATCTAGAAAATTAATAAAAATCAAAAATATCGACATCGCGATATCAAACGATTTTTGCCAATATTGCAATATCGCAAGTTTATTGAAATCACGATATCGAAAATTGATCAAAATGTTTAATCTGTTTATTTCTATGGAAAATCCATAATATCACTGGAAAATTCAATATTGCGATATCAATATTGAAGATATCGGCAATATTGACATTCGTAAAAATCATTCGATATCAGCAATATCGATGTCTCCAATATCAATATTTTCAATTTTATTAAATTTCGCCTTAGGAAACTCTTCTCTCGCCCCAAAAAAAAAAGCAAACTTTTCACAGCACTCTCATAAACAAATGAAATCCCCACAGTCAGCCTTAGCATCTAGCAGTAATACTGATATTTTACCAAAATCTTCATCTGAGTTTCTGAATTCTTTTCTTTCTGCTCGTCAGTCTGAGGTTTCTTTCATCCTCTCTGGTCACAAAATACACTTCTGCTAACTATCTGTATGCCCACCACCTGGACCCCTTGCAATCTGTTTTTTGCCAATGCACAATGTGGAGGCAGCTGTTCACACACAGTCTTTAAGTTGCCAAAGGTCACATCTCTGTTCTTATTCTCTTGGGCCTATCCTCTGGTGAGGATCATCCAGTTCTGAACATTTGATTCTTATTTAAATTATCCACTCTGGGTTTATGTAATCAAGCACACTCTTTTATTTCATCCCACCTTTTAAATTGCTCCTTTACCATGCCTGATGCTAATGATACTGATTTCTTTTGTTTTATTTAGAGTGGGGTGGCTTAAGTATCTAATCACTGTCCTCTCTTGTTCTCCCTCTAAAAGTTTTCTTTGGATGACTGTCATTTGGGCTTAAAGGAACAGTTTAGGCACCAACAGTTATTTGTTGTCTGTTTGGCACTGTTAAATAAAAGTTAAATAAATGCTTTTTGTCATATAAATTTTATTTATTTCCACCCTGTAAAATTTAGGGCCAGTTTGGTACTGAAACTGCTTCCCTCTCTCAGCCACTTCCTCTTTAGCAGTTCAGTTTGGAAACTTGAGTTAAGGAATTAACTGACAGGCTGGATAATGCTAAATAACCAATCAGAACCTTTAAACTGTCATCCACCTTTTTTTTTTTTTACTCTGAAAGGTGTAGTTAACCCAGCAAAAGCAATTGTTAAAGAAAGGGCTGAAATATTAACTTTATTTTTATATGGATTTGGTCTCTCCCTCATGCTCAATATCAGCGCTTGCTACTGACAGTGAACACTATTAGCTGTAAGTATTGTAACTGCCCATGGTAATTCAATTTTGACCTTCCTGAGACGCCGTTATGTCAGTGGCAAAAGATTCCAACTAGGAAGTAAACACAGAAGAGCTGTGTACTGCTACACAGATGGAATAATTAATACCTTTCCTCACATAAAAGACTGACTAAGTATATTAGAAAAAAAATGTATTATGCATTTACAACACACATTACTTTTTATTAATTGGGCCGAACTGTTCTTTTAAGTATCACCTGTATGTGGATAATACCCAATTGTACATATTTGCTCCTGCACTAACACCTGAAATCCAAAAAAAATAAACTCTCTGTTCCAGTCTCTTTATGGACAACCCAGCAGAATCTCAAACTGAATCTACCAAAAACAGAACTGTTCATTTTTCATCTAAACTTGGCCTACTGTTACTTCCGCATATTGCCTACTACATATTTCTGCATGGTGTCTTGGGTGATTTTTGACTCTTCTCTCTCTTTCTCTGTGCACACAGGTATTGTTGCTTTTCCTTCATAATTTTGCCAGATTTTCATGAAATTGTCCGTATTGCTTGTGTAAGACATGCTTGGGCTTATCAGTTAATTGATAATTATATTGATTGTTTTTGTGCGCGTTTTTTTTTCTTTCAGGAATATATTAAAGCCGGCGGTGTAATTCAAGAAGATATATTAGCTGCATCCTTAATTGTGGGTGTTAAGAGACCTCCAGAGGAAAAGCTCTATCCCAAAAAAACATATGCATTCTTTTCACACACCATTAAAGCTCAGGAAGCAAATATGTCATTGTTGGATGAAATTCTTAAGTTGGTAAGTCAAAAGAAAATCTAAATCACAGCTCAATTTATTGGATTTAGGAATAGATTGCATTTTATCTTGGAACTTACAGGAAATGTAGCTGTTAATTATTGATATTTCTGTAACGTTGTATTTGTGTGAGCAAACAATGTAGTTCATCTGTTTGTGATTATCTTTTTGCCCTACGCTTGATGTATCAGACTGAAGTGCTTTTGTGCACTATCTGTTCAGTGGTACACATTCCTGTATAATAACAATGAGCATCTTTTTAATATTTCCTATTTGCACATTGTGGGGAATTGTATCTTCATTGTGTATCTTTTAACTCAGGCTTCTCAAACAGGCAGCCCGGCGCCCCAGAGTGTCAGAGACAAGTCATTACACATGATGCCTTTTACAAATCAAACCATTTACTTTGTGTTAATACATTGTTCGAAATAACGTGGCAATTACAAACACACCAGATGAGCTTACATAAGCAATATCTTTAGTATACTAAAAGATAAAATTGAGGCGACAATAACCTTTAGGCAAAGGGCTGTTTGATGCAACTAAACCAGCCATGCCAGCTAGCATGGAGTAAACATTTTTGGCATAAAAACACACTTCAAGCATCTTAACTGGCTCTTTTATGGCTGCTTCCTTCTGTATTGCCTGCATTGGTATAGTGGCATCTATATGATATAGCTGTTTGATCCTATGCTGAATTTTGCTTCTGCTTTATGGCGGTTATTCATTGAAGAGTGAATTATTGTGCCCCAGTGATTTTGCCCCAGTTTGTGTCACCTAGCAACGAGTACACACAGACAACATGAATGAATTATCATGAGAAAGGATAATATCATCATTGAGTAGTAGCACTAATTGTAACAATCCTTTTTCCATTTAATTCAGTGGCAGACATTTCCTAGATCATGCTGCTATTTGGTTGCCATATATTTGAAAACTGTCCAGTAAACTGTTAGCAAAATTAATATTTGGAACTAAAGACTCATCTCCAGGAATCCTGCCTAAGCCACCAATGTTCCATCTCATAGGCAGCAAGTAAAATCTACAAATTCATTTCTCTTTGGTGAATTGTCAACTTGGTACATGAGAAAAAACAAATATGTCGGCACATGGACACGAAGTGGTTAAGTAAATATGCAGTCAGTATAATTTATCAAACTGCAAGAGAAATTGCCAAAGTTGCAGAAAAATTTGATGATTGGCATATCCTCATGTGTATGTTACAGTAGATGCTGGGTGCTGTGGTGCTACTCTTTGCTTCATCATACAATTTACTTTTCTTTCATTTATATCCAGTAAAAACTGTGATAATAATGTTGTTCCAATCATTCATGGCGACATTTAAAGTGCACCTATCAGTCACCTCAATACACTAACACTAATTTAGGTTGTACTAATGAAATACATTTTTTGTAAATATATATATATATGTATTAAAAAATGTACCTTTAAACAGCGTTTCTCTAACATCGTTCTGTCAGCCTGCCTTTTCTTTCCTGGGTCAGGTGATAATGATTGACATTATAGCTCCTCCAATCAGATCCCTGCTAGATTGAGATTTAAGGGATCTGATTGGATGAGCTATAATATCAATCATTATTTATCCCCACCCACCAAACACTCTCAAAAGAAAAGACAAGCTGACAGGGAAGATGACAGAGAGAAACGCTGTATAAAGGTACATTTTTTAAATACATATACTGTATATTTCCCAAAAAATGTATTTCATTAGTGCAACCTAAATTAGTATTAGGTTTGAGGTGACAGGTGCACTTTAAGTTTTCTGGCAGAAGAAAATGTTACTGTAAATGTATATGTGGGATGTTGTATTTTCGTTGTACTCCCTGCAGTATTGTTTCATTGATATCATGCCTTTGTTTTCCAGGACAGCATCAATATAAACAGCATGTTTATTTTTTGTTTTCATAGGAAATACGGCTTATTGATTATGAAAAAATGGTGGATCATAGAGGAATGCGAGTAGTGGCTTTTGGGCAGTGGGCTGGAGTAGCGGGTATTATTACAATTTTTTTTTTCTCAAAAATTCTAAAAATTTGTATTGTTTGAAAGCAAGCTCCTTGTGTTGTTGTTTTTTTTTTTTTGTGTGTGTATAAGGAGACCGCACCCTTTTCTACACAAATAAAAGTCACTCATGGGAATCAGTGGATCATAAATGAAGTTATATAAACACACGTGGAAGGAGCGTGTTGGGTCTCAAGCCATGTGACAAAATATTAAACTGACAAATCTAAAAAACTATTGGATAAAATGTATATATTTTAATTTTAAGCTTTGCTACAATTGAATATATATGTGTCTTTGTTCTAAGTATAGCAACAATTGTTATATTTTTATAATAATATTTGTTAAAGTATTAAATATATTTTCTAAAGAAGATTTCATACTTAATAATTTAGATTGTCAGTCTTTTTGAGTTCATTTATTATTGGATTTAATCTTGCATTTAATGTATTTATTTTTAAATAACTACTTGACCACTAGTTTCATGTGCACTTGCAACTAGGATTGACTATATTGTTTGTGACTGTTGTATGACAGCACCATGTTTTGATGACGTCTGTTTTGTTTCTGCCTTAAAGGACCAATAACACAAATAAAAGAGAGAATCCCACTGGATTTTCATGGCAGTTATTTCTACATAGTAGTAGTTGGTCTTCCTTGTGGGTTGCAGCCATCTTTTATCTGTTAAGTAAACAAACCCCAACATAGTCCCTTTGATTCCTGTGGAATGCTAGATAATATATTCACACAATATTCATGAAGTGCCCCATAAAGCCCAATTTAACTGAAACCCACAGAAAGAGAAGGGAACACAAAACAATACAAATGAAGACTTTCAATTCAATGACAATATTTTTACTGAATAGGAAGGAATATGTTCCAAGCAATTCCAAAGAGCAGTTTTCTTTAACTGGTGTTACTGGTCTTTTACAGTTAAATAGAGAAACAGCAAAGCAAGTTTTGAACCTATTAATAGAGTATATTTTTAAATCTCTATTGCCCTTGTTTCCTAACCGTTGGAGTGTATAACGAGACTTTATGAATGTGCAGGACAGTATAACCCAAGTCACCTTGGCAAGGCAGCCATCAAAGGAAAACTGAATACAAAGCCAGAACAAGGTCAGAGATATCAGAGATAGTAAAACAGAAACTAGAATTAGACTGGAAGCACAATACCAATTCCAAGACTTGACACTTCTGTATCAACTTCCTCTTAGAAGAGAGTTTCTCTTTTTCTGTTTACTTCTGCACTTTTAGTTTAAATGAAGCTGACATGAAATAGTTGTGATGCTTTGAGTTTACTTATCCAATTTGTTTCCCTTTCTAAGTTAATCACAAAAATGAGGACACTTGTTCTGTGACTTGTACACATTTTCTTTCACTAATTTTTTTTTTTTTTTTACATTCCCTCTGTGATTTTAAAATCCTGTATGCTCGTCAGTGCGCTCCCTATACCATTAAGTTCCTTAAAATGTATCATTTTGTATGAATAACTAGTAGTTGTTAAACATATATACATAGTTAATAGTTATATAGCTATATTATACTTGATAGAGTCTTGGTTTAAGGAGTGTCAGGTTTTGTTTTACCTCCTCTAATATATAGTTCTTTTAACTTTCCATAGGTTCACTTTTGGAAAAAGTAAGCAGAGTATCTTTATTGTATTGTACAGTATTTGTATTTATTCACTTTTATAGCACTGATATATTACACAGCACTTTACAGAGAGTAATCATTCACTTTAGTCCCTACACCATGGAGCTTACAATCTAATTTCCCTATTCAGTCACACACACAGTTTGTATAATCATTTTTGGATTGTGGGAGGAAAGCAGAGTCTCGTAGGAAACCCACACAGGTGCAGAGAGAACACACAAACTCCATGCAGATGAGGTCCAGGGTGGAGATGATCCCAGAACCGAGTGCTGCAAGTGCTAACCACTGAGTTACCACACTGCCCTAAATTGGTGTTCCAGTATAGAACTTATATATTAAATTTAATCCAGGACCATTCCAGCACATACAGTATAAGTTCTGTGTGTCACTTAAAGCAAGGGTCCCCATATGTCAGGCCACGGACCACTACTGGTCGGCGGGCCCCTCGGCACAGGGCTGCCTGATGGTGATGCACGCACGCGAAGTGCATCACCATCATGGGGCAGTCAGTGTCCATTGGCTTCACCCCTCGCCGGTCCATCAAACCTTTTCTGGGTAGGGGAATTGGTTTCCGATCCTGAAAAGGTTGGGAACCGCTGACTTAAAGGTTATAAATAGATGTTTTGCCTTATTGCTTACTGTGTTTGGGCTTTCCACTTACATTAAATTGGTGCTTCAAACATGCTCTGGCAGGATAGAAGGGATCAACTATGCTTGCCTACATCACTGGAAAGCTCTGCCTAACATTGTGATGCAAATCTCATCACTAAGTCCACTCCCATAGTGACCATTCTCAGGTATGCATCTTAGAGTAGCAATATCTTTAAAGTGGTGTATCAGCTCTACTAACTTTTAAAAAGAAAGAAACATGCACAGCTACAGTAATGACAAAATACATTTCTCTATGCAGTCACATAATGTCATTAAAATTAAGCTGCAATGCATTTAAAGTAAAATGTGTTATAAATATTTCACTAAAAACAAATGCTACAAATCACCATGTCATTTTTCTCACTGTAGGGATGATAAACATGCTACATGGATTGGGTCTGCGATTTCTTGCCCTAGGGCACCATACGCCATTCATGGTGAGGGTTACCTATCACTTTTATATATGTGTACATGTGCCTGTGATTTACCCCACTTAATTGTTTTATATATACTTTGAGGTACATTTTTCTGTTTTTATTTTTTTGTTTAGATTACCTTTCTGATTTAGAGAATTATATATATACAGTGCCTACAAGTAGTATTCAACCCCCTGCAGATTTAGCAGGTTTGA
>WMED01019758.1:0-12338 GCA_019650415.1 Pipa parva
TGAGTCGAGCACATCGCGGCTCACTTCGCACATTGGTGAATAAGGGCCTCAGACTGATATCACACATGTTTATATTACAGTAACAAAAAGTATTTGCTTTCCTTTACTATAGATTATAAATTCATTCAAAAATGATCAAATCTAGGAAATAACTCTTTATTACACACATGCACGCACACATACACTTGTATATTAACAGGAGGAACCTTTTACATAACGTAAGTTTTACCAAATTTATCATGTCAATTAAGCCTTGAAAAGACCATGACCCCCATCCTGCTCCAAGCTCAAACAGGCAAATTCTGGACCCAACATCTCTGAGGTTAAGATTGCAGACACCTTGTCACAGGTACAAATACAGAGGGTAAAGGAATTTTTACAACAAAACAAAGATGTATTTTGAGACCTGCCGGGCAGAACTAATGTTATAAAGTTGTTACTGAGCCATCTGTAAGAGTGAATTTTAAAGGTACTAGAGGCTCATAGACAGGCAATATCTCCTGAGGGCCAGAAAATGTTGGAATTGGGTGTAATTGAGAAATCGCATAGTGCGTGGTCTAGCCCCATTGTGTTAATTCCAAAACCCAATGTTACTTTAAGGTTTTATAATGAATTTTGAAAGTTGAATGAGTTAATTGAGAGGTTGGGCCCGGTACATAACCACCTTGCATTTAACAAAAGGGTATTGGCAAGTGGCTTTAACAGATCAAGCCAAGGAGAAAACTGCTCAGATGGGCTAATTCAGTATAAACTCCTTCCTTGGGGTTACATGGAGCTCCAGCTACTTTCCAGCACACGATGGATATAATTCTGAAGCCCCACTGGAAGTATGCTTAAGCTTATCAAGAAGAAGTAGCCATATTGCGTCTAGATTGGGGGTCCCATTTGACTAAGGTACAGGCTGTAGTAGATTCACTAAGGGCTGCTGGCTTGACGGCAAACCACAAAAAGTGTGCTATTATTTTAATAGAATCCAGGTATTTGAGATACAGTATTGAAAGAGGTGTAATCAAACCCCAATTGAACAAAGTAGATAATGTTCAAAATTGGCCCAGGACTCTATTTAAAAAAACAAGTCAGAGCATTTTTAGACAATGTGGGGTATTATAGATTTGTGGCCAATTTTACTGCCATTGCAGCCCCAGTAACAGACCTTACAAAAGGGGCTCAAAGCAGTATCATCAAATGGCATCTCAAAGTAGGGAAATATTTTCAAGAATTAAAAAAGCTTCTCTGTGAGCATCTAATGTTAAAAACTCCAGACTTTAACAAAGAGTTTATTATACAGATGGATGCCTCTGATGTAGGGTTGGGTTGTTCTGTCCCCAAAAAAATGTGGAGGAACACCCAGACACATACTTTAGCAAGAAACTGAACAAAAGTACTCAATAGTGGAGCAAGAATGTCTGGCCATTAAGTGGTCCCTGGAGTCCTTAAGGTACTTATTGTTAGGTTGAAAGTTCACAATAATGACTGACCATGCACCCCTTAAATGGATGGAGCAGAATAAAGAGAGAAATGCTCAAGTCACTCATTGACTCCTGGCTTTACAAAACTATAAGTTACAGGTGTTACATATAGGGACACACCAAGGTAATGCTGATGCTTTCTCCAGGGTGCGTTGCTGGTGCCTGAAAATGCTCCCCCTAAAGTTCAGCAGAGGATGGGGAAATGTGAAGGAGTAGCGTTTGAGGGAGGCAATTACCAATCAGTCCAGGTTCAGGCTAGAAACTAATAGAAAAGGCAGCTGAGAAGTCAATGTGTGGTGAATTTGGAAGGTTGGGGCTGGGAGCTGTGTTGGTGGCTAGTGTTTTAAAATCCATGAGGGAAAAGCCAGGATTTATGGAAAAGTTCCTGCCCTAGGAAAGTGTTTGCACTAGAAACAATGAACTCAAAGAGGTAACCTAGTGTTAGGAATGATACTCACCCACTCACCTTCATTACGATCCGGTGTCGGCATCTGGTGCAGTCACCATCTTGTGCTTTCACTGGAACTAGAAACAAAGAACTCAAAGAGGTAACTTAGTGTTAGGAATGATACTCGCCTACGTTACGATCCAGTATTGGCATCTGGTGCAGTCACCATCTTGTGCTTTCACTGGTCGCGGGCAGCGTGTTACTTCCTCTCCTTTAATGTCTTATCAACGTGGCAACACACGCAGTTGCAGTCGCACTTGCAGAATTGCGTTGCAGATGCTCTCCCTCCAGAGCACTTAAACCAGCTGGATGCTCACTCTTGCACCTGATTATAGGACTTACTAGATGTACCTGGGTGTGCTTATCTTTGCTGCTGATTTTCCATATATGACTCCTGCCTTTCCCTTGACCTTGCTAGAACTCTCCCTGCCCAGTACCTTGTATCCAATTTATTCTACACTCCTGTCTTCTGCCAGCCCTGACATTTGCCTGAATTCTGACCACATTATTTGTCACCCCCCCCTACAACTCCATCTGTGAACAGCAAACCT
Source organism: Pipa parva (assembly GCA_019650415.1). Classification (NCBI taxonomy): domain Eukaryota; kingdom Metazoa; phylum Chordata; class Amphibia; order Anura; family Pipidae; genus Pipa; species Pipa parva. Next base: position 2,469 of record WMED01019758.1, read on the forward strand.
GAGGCTGTGATCTGGGCATAGTACCACTGCGAAGACCTAACCTCCTTGCAGGGGCTCTGGGTGAAAACTGGGCGTGCCTTAGACTTCATGCTCTGTGCTTGCTAGCGTCAGGTTCACTGTGGACACTGTTCTGTATTGTCGCCTCCTACTCCTCCCACTAGTCAAAGTTCACCTCCTGACACCTAGGAAATGGGAAGATATTGGGGGTTATTCACTAAAGTCTAAATTGTTGCGTATAGGTGCGAATTTGCCAGATAAAGACGCAATAGACTGCTGCTGTCGCAGTCATGTCTTTATAATGAGAATATTGTCACATTCGCGACTTTATTATGGGAAAATTGTCGCAATCTTAACTTTAAAAAAATTGTTGTGACTTTACAATGGGGAAAGTGTTGCAGATTTGCTATGGGAATCCGCTGTTTGCCTATGGCACACTATGCATCCGACAGTCAATCCTTAGAAGTGAATTTGAAACTATTTTGCCAATGTGAAAAGAATTCAAAGAAGTGAATTCAACAGGTAAATTTGCACTTTAGTCAATGAGACTCTGAATGCTTAAGAGACTCTCTGTTTGTTGCATACTATTCACTGAAGACTGCACCAGCATTTGAGTGATCCCCCACAATATATATATATAACCCTGTAGTTTAAGGAAATATTAAGAGCAATGTATTAACTGAGTTAATACACTACACTTCTGAGTTAATACAATCCACTGAGTTTACTCAATTTAAATGTCTGTAGAAAGGGCCTCCAGAACTAAATGCAATATTCAAGGGGAAGTCTGACCAGAGGACTATTGAATGGCAAATATCACTTCTCTGTTTCTAATTCCTCTTCTGAATCTAAGTTAAGTTTACAACACTGCTTTACTACACTTGTTTACTTTCAAGTCATATAAAACAATAACTGCTATATCCCTTTTCCTCTGCTGATGTGGACAATACATTGTGATTCAGCATGTATTCTGCATTTTTATTTCTGTGTCCTACATACATTATTTTTTGCATTTTTCTGCATTAAATATATAACCCCATGTATTTGGCCATGATTACCTATAACAATGCGCTGCTGCAATGATACTACCAACGCGCTTTTTATTGTTTCAACATTTTATTTGCCTTTACTCAGCCTAACATAACACTGTAATTTCAACTTATAAAAACTATATTGGATTGAATATACTCCAATAACATTAACCAAACTTGTGTGGGAAAGAAGGCCACAGCTTACTTAATCAATATTTCCGGCAATGGAGAGTAGAACTTGTTTTCTGAACCCATACCTGCCTTGCAGCTGCCATCCTTGCTTCAAGCAGTAAGCGCATGTTCCATTACCATGCTTAATACCTTCTGGGACCTCGTATCCATAAGCTCCTTAACTTGCTCTCTCTGCCACAACTTTACCCTGCAACATGCTAGGTAAGCTGTGACAAGTGTATTAGCAGTAACCAAATTTTCCCTTGTGTCCTCAACTAAGGGTGGGATCAGCGGGAGACTTGCCCCCATTGTCCTGCTCCTCCTACGTCTTGTGTGCTCCCATAAGCCCCTACTCAATGTACATGTATCCCCTGCTCTGGCCAATCCTGTTGCTCCTATATTTTTCTAATCTATCCCTTGGCCCCTAGCAGCACTTCTTTTCATAGGATAGTCATGTGCCTTCCTCTTTTATATATATTGTAGGAAGTTCAGATGTACCGTCATAGACGGGAGGTATTTATCACCGAGGTGGCTGGCCTCGGTGATATGAAAAACCCATTAAAGTATTGCCAGCAGCAATAAGCTGCTGAGTAGTTTTTTCATGGTAGTCCGGGTCGGGTTTTTCATGGAGCGGCCCAAGAGTCTGGGTGGGACGGCCGCTCCAGTACTGAAGCCTAGGTCTTACCAGCCAGATAAAAAGGCAGCTGGTGTAAGAAAACGGGTGTGGCCGGATGTTGCCAGACTGTGAGGCTGTGTAGGCCTGCGGTCCTGCATTAATAGTCGGTGAGTCTCCCTATTTATGTTGGAGGATTTTTCCTGTCAGGAGAGAGGAGTTATATTTGGCCACTGTGAAGTTATATGCTGAAGTAAAGCTGTATTTTGTTTTGCCCGTTTATGGACTTTAAAAATAAACCTTTTTTTTTGTTTTCGTGTGAACTGGATACCTACTTTTGTACCTACCTTTGTGCTGACCCCCTACAATTGGTGGAGGATGAGGATTTTTTGAAAGGCATACTTTCCTACAGTTTCCCTGAATTACAATGGCATTTGGTTTACACTTTCTAAATAATCAACTCTATTGTAGATCTTTGTAACATCTTACCACTTTATACCACAAGCAATATCATTTTGCAATAAATAACTAAATATAAATACAGTTTGAGTTATGTATCTAGTATAGACTTCTATGTCTTTATCCACCTCTGGTTATGGTTCATTAATAATCATTATATATTTTAAGGCTTGTTTTTTGTTTTAACAGCTCCTATCACTTTTTTGAGTAACATAATGCCTTCCTTTTTATCAATATTCCTAGCACATTGCCCTGCTGCACTTAGTATTACAAGTTTAAATGAATCCATGGTCCTTTGCACCCCAGACATCTCTTCAAATAAAGATAACATTTCCATCTGAGTAAAGTTCCTTCCTTGCTTTCCTAGAATCCTTACTGGGATTACACTGAAATAATATGAAATATCACTAACAGGTGATGACTAAATCTAAAATTCTCTCCTGCAGATACATTAAGGCGAAAGTAATTAAACTCAGAAAGACCACTCTGGGTCTTTTCCAAGATCACCAAGAGAAATCTCACAAATATTCAAGTGCTGTGACCTCGCCCTATATATGCACACATTTCACTTGTTATCTTTCCCTGTAATTTCATTTACTTTTTCATCTTGTTCCAGAATCCTATAGATTATTCCTGTTCAGAACATTTACAGGGTTACCCAAATACTCTCTAATCAATCTTTTCTGTCCAGTATTAATGTTGTCTTTATGTGATTCTCAACGTGAAGAGCAACTCCATCACCATTTTACCTACCCTGTCTTTTCTGAATAATGAATAAAACAGGTCATTTTCAGGATATATTAAAGGAGATCAGGTCCATAGCATTTCTTGACTCGACTGATATAAGTTCTGTACGTTGGGTATTTGCATACACGACACACAACACCTAAGCTTCCCTTAATTTTGAAGCATTAATCCCAGCAATAGGTTTATGACTTGTGGAGTAGCCACAAGTAGATGTAGATTACTTGATTGCTCTAAATCCCCCACTGACCTCTTTTTTTTTTTTTTTCATTTTACCACATGGATTCCAAAGGTCACTTTTACATAAGACATTATTTTACTTAAAACATCACTATTATGGCTAACAAAACATTTCCTTCCACTTTGTATTATTTCTTAACCATCCGTGTGTGGTTTCTTTTATACACAGATAAGATCTCCAAAAAAGACAGACAAAAGATGCAACTAACCTTATTTCATCTTCTAACTTGCAAACTCATTAAATACTGTCACAACAACTCTGCTAGTTAGACCATTTGTGCCAAAATAGAAAGCAGCATCAGATACTGCATTTTGTTTGATTGATCCTACAGTCTTTAGAGTCTCCTTTCAATCTCTTTGCGCACAAGTTCCCAGAAGACACCTAACGTCACCCGCTGCTCCCATTCTCAAATCAACAGATTTCATGTTTTTTTATGACTGTCTCCATTATTTTAATGGCAACTTTTTACTAAAAATCTATCTTCCTTCTCCTCCACACAAGATGTCTTCAAGTCACAACATTATTCACATTCAATAAGGACAGCTTATTGATTTTATTATTTTAAAGCAGAACTGCAGGTGGATGTTTATAAGCAACATCACCTTAATCTACCAGAATATACAGTAGTCTTAATAAGTAATCTACTAAGTGGCATTAGGGGCATTGATGCCTTTTAACTGGTAAAATACTAGGTTCCAATAACCACACATGCTCAACTGCAAACTAAAGACTCCAAAGACTTAAGGGGGTTATTCTCTAAAGTTTGAATTTGACTGTCAAATTCTCAAACAGCAGATTCCCATAGCAAATCTCCATCTGCGACAATTCTACCATTGTAAAGTCACGACTGCAACAATGTTAAAGTTGTTACTGTGACAATATTTCCATAGTAAAGTCACAGCTGTGTTAATTTTCTCATTATAAAGATGCGACTGCGACAGTAGCAGTCCATTGTGACTATCTTTAGCTGGCAAATTCACACCTTTACGCAACAATCTGGACTTTAGAGAATAACCCCCTTTAGTCTTCCTCTGCAAGCTGAGGCTCCTAAAAAGAAATTGGAGAATTTTTACTCCCCATGGCAGCATGACATGCAAATGTGAAACATACATTACATTGTATAATAAATCGGACATTACTGCAATTGTATCTGCACAATAAAATAAAAGAGAATAAATTTATTTTATATGTTGCCTAAAACTGTAGTCAATTAAACAACATTGTTCCAAAAATCAGAAAGAATTTTACTACTAGTAGTTTCCTCATAAAGGAGTGGACCCTATGTAGATGGACGGTTTTATGCATGATAAAAGTACATGAGAAACATGAAAAGGTACCTTCAGAGCACAACTGTTTTTTTTTTTAATATACTTTTGTTTTGTTAAAAACTTTGTTTTAGATATTTTCTGAAAGGTCATTTCAAAGCATACCTTTATTATCATCAGGATTCATAATACAGGTATGTAGACATATACTTATTGCATATAGGGCATTTTCAAGTTATTGTCCATTTAAGTGCAGGTTGAGGTTCATTTGTTTGACTAGAAAAGGTTTATGCACAAAACCTTAGTCAATGATTGTTCATGTTGCTTAAGTAGTATTTAGCCTTGGTCCGAGTCCCAGTGATCATGTGCAGAATGTTTGTGGGTCAGTAGGCATGGATCTTTCATACTGTGAGGTTACTGTTTTCTACATATGTACAGTATTCATTATACTGAAGACTGATCATTTCTAGCTTAAATTTTTGACAGGCTTTCATTTAGCTTTACTTTTTTAAGTTATTATGATATATTATGTGGCAGAAATAACAAATTAGCAAGTAAAAAATTCAGTGTGCCAAAATTCTGTGTCTTGTGGTTGAGATCAGCAGATAATTTCATGACATTCCTCAGTGGGTCTTAAATGTATTGAAAAGGTACGCTTACAATGGTGTATGATATTAGATGTTCTAGAAAACCTAAATAAAAACAATCACCGCTAGTTCAATTCTTAGTTCTCTCAATACAATTTCAATAAACTCAATTTGCTTATTACATAAAGGCACCAGGCAGTCATAACACCAGTGGGTGCAAGTAGGGGTGTTTAAGCCATACTCGTCATGTAAAGGTCAATTTTATTCTATTTTATTTCTGTCTAAAAGATATCCCCGTTTGAAACAGTAAAAGGCACATATCATAATTAAAGCAAACTTCTGTCAGTTTAATACTTTATCAGTTGCCTGAATCTTCCAGAGTCAGAGAAACTGAGACAGACCATTGATTGATTGGCTTGTATTGTGAGCCTAAGTTAATACAAGGAAAAGGCAAGACTGCTCAACTTCATCAAGAATCCAATCATTGTGGAGTGCAGAACACTCAGCATTTGAGGTGATTTCTAGCTATTTCTCAGGTGTAACCTGAGCAACCTTTATCTATCTTTTATTTATTTACAGTTTGGATCACCTGGGTCCCTGGATAGACTTGTCTTATGTTGCTGAATATACCTGAGCACCTCCACCCTCTCTTTTCGGTCCTCTACCAAAAACAAAAACACATTTCTGTGCCTACCTTGCCCTGTTTTTCCCTTGTGTATGTAACAAAAAGAATAAAAAGCATATTTAGGGTGTGTTGCTTTTCTTGTCTAGGGTCATGTTTTCTAGTTTTTCTGTCCAACCTGAGCCTACTCCTAGTGACCACATATTAACCACATAATGAACATAATGAAATTACCCGTCACTTGCCTTTCTTTTATTTGATTATTTATTTTTCTTTGTAGCTAACTAGAAAAATAATTGGGTAGTAAAAAGATGGTGTGTATACATATTGTATGATTCTTGTTGTTGGAGTGTTCTAACCAAAAGCTGTTTCTTCATTGAAATTGTTTAGAATTCTGACCTTCTGTTGCTGACTCTGGCTTACTCTGAATCTGTACATTCCTTTTTTTCTTCAATACATCCTCATATATGTTGCACACCACTGCTTCGCCCTTATGTCCGTTCTGGGATCCTTCTGAGGTACATCCTTGTGGCACCAAAGCAGCATAGGGCTCCTCTCTATCTTAGTGGTAGGTGCTAATGGCAGAGTAAGTGACCTAAAATGGGATTTCGGTATACTTCAGAGGTTGGGTAACTGCTTGTGAAACATACTCATCTGCAAATGTGATATGCAGATAAAATCTATAGTAATCACCTTTTATATCACAACATCTGACTAAACTAAGTCAGTAACATCTGACTAATACTGACTAGGTATTTCATTTTTGAAAATTGTTCATGGAAAGTTGAAACCATCAATCCAAATATGTTTAATTTAACGTTCTAGCAAATCACCTATAAATATATTTGCTCTCCCTAAAAAAAAAAAATTTGAACAGCCATGTGAATAACACCTTTCATGAGCATTAAGGAGAAAAGGATTTTAAATGAAGTAGGCATTTATGAATAAATTGAAATAATAAATGAAGTAATTATCTTAAGCATGGAGTTGGAATATTAGCAGGAAGCAAGGATATTGTGAATAGAAAATAGGCTCTTGAGGCCAGTTATATTTTTCATTTGGTGCCTAATTTGAATATACAATCCAAGTGGGATGTTTGAAGCAAATATTTTGTATTATATCATTTTTGAACCCGATTAAAACTGATGTGATAATTGCATGAAGTAATTAAAGGACTGTTTGATGCATTAGCTGTGAAACAAAAGTTTATTTAAAGATATGTTCATTATGGTTTTCTGGTTGAAGTCACAATATCTGAATTTAAAGCACCTTTAACCCTTTCCAGACCAGACCATATTTATGACGAAATCTATTCATTGATAGAAATATCTTTGAAAACTCTTCTAGTTTAACCCATATACATTTTTTCTCTTGTGCTTATTGTGAGCATTTTGTGAGATTTTATCAAACTATCAGGGGAATTCATCTTAAAGGAGGTCTAGTAACCCATAGCAACCAATCAGCTGTTAGCATTCACTCATACTGGGAAATTAGAATTCTGAAAGTCATGATTGGTTGCCATAGGTTACTACACCTGTATAATTGATTGCCCCGGTTGATGATTTCCCTTTTATGTACTTTATAAAATATACTAGCATTCAGATGGAACAAAGCTAATCTGACACGTTTATTTGATTATAAATTGGCTTTTATGTGGTCATCATTGCATTCAAAGACAGTGGCTCCTGTGATTGTGTGTGTTTTTATGCCAGCATTACCCCTCATCTGTCATTTTCCTTAAGCAACTAAGCATTTTTTTATTTTTCCAGTTGACAAAATGCTATTGCAATCTAATCCTTTATTTAGAATTCACCGGCATTGTTTCCATTCAATTTCAAATGCCCCTGTACTAACCTTGGCTACTGGATATCTTTGAAGATGAGCTATATTTTCTTGAAAGTGTTCTTTTGGAAACCTTACATCACATTGAAACACTTTCTGCCTTCTTTTTGTTACTTGTTTGAAAGGAGAGTTCAGTAATTGTCTGAAAAATCTATAGTCTATAAAGATAGAAAGAAATTTAGCATTTGGGGTTTGGGCACAGGTCCTGAATATGTATAATCTAAAGCACCATAGATGCATGCAGATGTTATGTAGTTATCTAAATCAAATATTATTTGGCTGTTAATTATCTGGGTTTTTTTTTACAACTCTAAAGAACAAATATATTTGCAAAAAAGCCACCTCTATTTTTAGCTCAGTTAGAAAATATTTATTGTAATAAATATTATATGAATACTATATGAATTATTATATGGCTGACACCCTTGTGGATTATTTGATATTACTAAAGAACCATGGGAAACTGAAGCTAGTCCTTATAAGAGTATTGTGGAGGATATTGCTCCAGTGCAAGACTGAGGAGGTTATTCTCTAAAGTCCAAATTGTCACGGATAGGTGTGAATTTGCCATCTAAGACAGCCACAATAGACGGTTATTGTCACAATTGTGTCTTTACAATGAGAATATTGTCGCAGTCGTGACTGACTTTACTATGGAAATAGTGTTGTAGCTGCAACTTTAAAAATTGTTGCAGTCACAACAATTACATTGGGTTAATTATCACAGTCGCTGATTTGCTATGGGAATCCGCTGTTTGTGAATCTGACAGTCGAATTCGGACTTTAGAAAATAACTCCCTGAATTGCTAAGGTTGTGCCAATTGTGAAGGAGCACCTACAGGGTCTCAAGAGGCACAAAGTCAAATATATAAGTGATCAGCCAGAATAAGGCAGTTTAATCCTGGTAACCGGGTATTAGTAGTGGTACCCATAGTTGAAAGTAAATTTCTGGCCAAATGGCAGAGACCCTATGAAATTATTGAAAAGATTGGGAAACTAATTCATAAATATCACCAGCCAGATAAGATAAAGCCTATACAGTTGTATCATATAAGCCCAGTAGTGTTAGTCACAAAATCAAATGGGGTGTGGCGTTTTTGTAATGATTTCCGAAATCTTACTGAGGTATCCGAGGTTGATGCTTATCCTATGCCTACAGTAAATTAATTGATTTAGTGGTTGGGACCAGGAAGATACATCACCACCCTAGACCTCACACAAGGATACTGGAGGATACTTTTGTCAGAAGAGGATGAAGAAAAAACTGCCTTTTCCACCCCATATGGTTTATTTTAATAAACCAGGATGCCATTTGATTTACAGGGAGCTCCTGCCATATTTCAAAGGGTTTCGGACAGGAGTTTGGTTCTCCACAAGAGGTATGCAGATGCATACTTATATGATTTTGTCATCTTCCCCAGTAACTGGGAGAGTCATTTAAGTAAGGTTCAAGCTTTTTTCAATTCTTATAAAACAGCAGTATTTACAGCTAACTCTGTAAATTGTACAATTGGGCTTGATGAAGCTCAGTATTTGGGTACATTGTTGGAAGAAGTAAGATAAAGCCTCAAATTATCAAAGTGGAACTATACGAAATTGGCCACTCCCCTTTCTAAGAAACAAGTTAGAGCCTTTCTATGAGTTGTCAGCTATTGCTGGTGATTTGTCCCAAATTTTTTTTCTATTGCACTACCAGTAACTGATAGTACAAAATGGAAGAAGTCTGTTATGATACAGGTGACTTTCAAGAACTAAAAAGAGCTTTGTGTAATCAACCAGTCTTAATTGCACCAAACTTTTTAAAAGAATTTTATAGTTCAGACAGATGCCTCTAAAGTGGGGTTAGGAGCAGGAATGTCACAGGAGGTTAATGGAGAAGAACATCCAGTGGTCTATTTAAGTAGAAAAAAATATTCTATAGAAGAAAAAAGTAAATATTGCTAATATGATGTGAAATGGAAGGGGGACCGTACTGAAAACAAAGTCTGCTGGTTTGGATATTTATAGATATAGATTTTTCTCAATATCAGAATTATTTTTAACAGTCCCATATAAATTAACAGAATTGTAAAAGTCCTGTGAATTGAAAACTGGCATTTAAAAACACTGACAAGTGACAAAATAAATTGAAAAGGTTGAAATGAGCCCTACAAATATCCCCTTTAAGCTTTCTAGACTATCAGTATTTTACACATCATTCTACTACAAAACTCTACTGTTACCCTTAGAAAAGTGAAATCATATTATATACAAACCCCAAAATCAGAAAAGTTGGCACGTTGTGTAAATCGTAAATAA
>WMED01019759.1:0-12338 GCA_019650415.1 Pipa parva
TTTTTACTCTCCCTAAGCGTAATAATACATGACTTTATAGGCTACCTGAGTTTTTAAGCTTTTTAAAAGGTGGCCCCTGCTCCCCCTAGTGATCCTCACTGTAAATGGGTTTAGTTCTCGGCTTTTGGCTAAGATCTAATGTAGAGCTGGGCTTACCTAATTATCTCCATAGGTGACTAATTGGGTTTAAAACCATAACCAAGCTTTGCACTTTTGCTGGTTATGGTTTACAGGGACATTCAATAGGATGCCCCTGAGTGCAGCAGACAGCTGTAACAACAGAAAAAATCACAAAATTATCTTTTCTCAGCAGCCTAGCCCCTTCATGTGATTTTGTTCTGGTGCAGTCTTAAGAAGTTTAAGACTGAGGCATGGTCTATTGCTAAGAAATGTTTTTCACTGTAAGTGGGTTTAGAGGGGGGTGGGGTTATACCTAATTACTTCTATAGGAAGACAATTGGGTTCTAAATTGTATGCTGCATTCTTGCTGGCTATGATTTAAATAGTCATAATCGTCATCAGTTAGGCTGACGATTATCCATTCGATGATTTAAAAAAATCGATAATGGTCCGATGACAATTATTGCCATCATCGCTCAACACTAGTTCTAGGCATTAAAGTATTGGTAAAATATTTATTCCAAATAACACCCTCTTGAGGCCCTGTATCTTCAATTTAATTTTTGTATTCATTTACTGAGATAAACCAGGACCCCACATAGTAGTTCAGTGCAGACTGCTACCTGTTATACATTGTTTTGAGCCAGCTAAAGGAAAAAACAGTTGTAGGGCATCCCTGTCACATTCAGATACAGATAAGACATACTGTATATGTAAATGTGCTGGAGCCTATAAGAGGGTTAGAACTTCTCCTGATGTGACCCGTTTTGTGGACTTGTGGCCTTTCTGGGGGTGGTTCTCTCCCCATAAAATGAGAATGTTTGGTCTAGGAGAACAAGTGTGTCAGTAGGTTAATAGCTGACTCTGTGGTATAAAAAAAGGGGTGGTGATTAATGGCACCTGCTCACAACTAGGTTTAGTGTTAATAGTGGGGTACCCCAGGGGTTGGTTTTCTTCAATATATTTATAAATGGCTTTATTGAGGGATTGCATAGTAAAATTTACATTTTTGCAGATGATACTGAACTTTGCAAAGTAGTTAACACAAAGGAGAATAGTATTTTATTATCAGATTGCACGAAATGACAAGTTCAAATTAGGTTAAGCGCCCTCTATTAGATAAACCAATTATTAAATTGTTAATAAAAAAATGTTAATATTAAAAATATCAAGGACAATTAAAATGCAATGATCATACCATAAGCAGTGAAAGACAAATTAGGAAAATAGTCCAGAATGTAGTCCACAGTCAGTTTTTGCAAAAGGCAAAGTCAATCTTTAACTGCTGGTGAATGTTTTATTACTCCTCCTGCATGCAATCCTTAGAAACAAATCTGCCCGATTGCTTCAATTTGTAGAAAAAGGATGTATTTCGTATGATGAACGAAAGTATAGGATGCGCTGGAGGTATTGAATGGAAAGAGAGAGGAAAAATCCCCTAGTGTAATACAGTTTTTAAAAAACAAAGAAATTGCTGTGAAGTGCACAACACAGTGGAATTTTGGATTTTTTATGCGGTGAATGATTCCCTAGATGGTGTATAGTGAGCTTCTGATGCAATACCACTATCCAAAAATTAAAAATCACTGTGTGCTTAAAAAAGCTACGTGCTGTGAGAATATTCTTTGTGAACTGTAACTGTTAACAGTTGTAGTGCTAGTGCAAGGTGAGGACCAATTAAGATCCCCCCTACTTAGGAGCACTCACCAGATAAATCTGGATTCAATGGCATCAATCAATAATTATTCCTTGTGGTTGAAGGTCACTTTCTCTCCATTGATGGTCATAGAACAGAGTCAGAAGAAATGACATGTAATCATCCACCGTAAAGAGTAACAAATTTATTTACATCTACTTATCAAGCGCTTGAAGAATTTTACTTTATATGTAAGTAGATGTAAACAAATTTGTTACTCTTTACTGTGGATGATTACATGTCATTTCTTCTGGTGCTGTCTGTTTTGGCACTGTACAGGAGTCAAATCCCTCCCCCCGACAGCATCCACAGGGTCCCTTGTGCTATCCATCTCACAGCATAAGGGACCCTGTTGATGCTGTCGGAGGGAGGGATTTGATTCCTGTACAGGACTGAGACGGGGAGCACCGAAACAGACAGCACCAGGGACCCTGTGGATGCTGTCGGGGGAGGGAAAGAAATCACCCCAAATTAGCACTGTAACAACAGGACCCCCTTGGCTGGTATCGGTGAGTCAGCATCTCCTCAATCAATATTTATGTGTATCTGTTATCTCACCCTGGATTCTTGCCATTTCTCCAGCACAGGAATATGTAGTGAAGCTGCAGCCTTCCATGTCAGAATCACTGTGTTTAACTGCACACTGATGAACAGCCATCTCTTTAAAAAGGGGAAGGATTAGATCTGTGTTTCCTGCTTATGAACAGCCAGCCATTACAAGGGGAGGGATCAGATCTGTGTTTCCTGCTTACAAACAGCCAGCCATTACAAGGGGAGGGATCAGATCTGTGTTTCCTGCTTACGAACAGCCAGCCATTACAAGGGGAGGGATCAGATCTGTGTTTCCTGCTTACAAACAGCCAGCCATTACAAAGTAAGCTTATCTCTCTTTCTAATGCCGGGTATATCGGGGAGATTTTTTTAAATTACAATAATCGTTATTGGATGCCGATTATCGTTACGATGATTTCAAAAATCGATAATCGGTCCAATAACGATTATTGTCATCAACGCTCATCACTACTTACTACCTTACATCTCATTTAACTTTTCCCATGTCTGTACTACATTTGTATTGGTGAATTGTACAACGCTGCATAAATTTGTGGTGCTTTATAAATGAAATTATACATACTTCTATCTTTCAGCCAGTGATCATTCCTTTCAGAGCAAATTACAGTATTTAAATGCTGTCATTTCTCCAAAATACTATTTGATCTTGTTTGGGTTATACAGAAAGTCAGGAAGTATGCCATTCTCCTGTATTATGATTGAAGAGATCTAATAGATGTTCAACGTTCACATTAGCAGAGATCTGACTTGAACTGTTCCACTATTATGTGGTACCTTGACTTTTGACTGATAATATTATTAAAATGACTAAGGATGACTTAATTTTTAGATATCACTAATGGTATGTTATGGAAAGGCACCATATGATCAATATTAAGTGTGATATAAAAACTTTTGTATGAGCCTACCCATACAGGATCTTCCACCGGGCATTGGCTGCTGTACTTAGCTTGTTTTCTCACCAAAAATGCCTTGAACAGTGTGTGGATGACTTTCTAATGCTAACAGAATCTATATAAGAGCACTTATCATTTATAAGGAATTAGCTAGATCATTTAGCTCTTGTGGAACTAATACAGAGGCCACACAAAGAAAGCCTTGTGAAATCAGTAGTAACATTCTTAGGAGTAAATATAACCATGTGCAAGCTCTCTAGACCAAAAACCTCACAGAATATGAGTAACTTTTTCAGGAATAGCAAATTTTATGCAAAAATTCATAGATGATTACTATGAAGAGGCCATCCCTAGACAACTGGGCTGAAACACAGAAGGTGGCTTTTTTTGTGAATGAAATAGAACCTCTCCTGCTCTAGCTATTCCACACCGTGAAGGCAAGCTGATAATTTTTGACTATGTGGGTCTAAAATCCATATTAGTTGTCTTCCTTCAACAAGTGTGAAAAACACACAACCATTGGATTACTTTTATAAACTTGTTACGTAAGTTAGAAAAGGTTTCGATAAATGTTCATAACAGCTGGCATTAAACATGCATTAAATGTCAATGTTAAGTTGACAAGGTGACAGAGAATACTGTATAGGTCAAGCTGCAAACAATAAATACCCCACAATTTTACATTAATATTCTGTAATATGTTTCCTGGAGTATCACAGCAATGATTTTCATTATGGATAATGGACCTACATGATTGGAATCTCACAATCAAGCACAAGACTTATTATTTTTTCTCTCAAATGACTTTAAGTGATTGTTATCCATTAGTTATCAATTTAGCTTTTAACTGGAGTAATGTTTAATTTATATTATATCCTCATATGTACAGCTCTGCATGTTCAGTGCCTAGGGCATATGATCTTCTGACAGAGTGACTATTTTTAAGGCTAGGTTTTTTTATGTAAGTTTTCTAGAATTCATGTTTTACATTTTTCTACGTATAATTTCTACTATTCACACATTCAATTTTAAAGCACTCTGACAATTTATAAAATTATTAACAAAATCATCTATGTGTTATGGGGCATTCAAACCATTTGGTTTTACACATCAGTTGACATACTTTGCATCCAAAACATAAAAACTATTTCCATAGTAGCTAAAAAATGGATTAAAAAAATGGATAAATACAAAAACAAGCCACATTCCTGGAATATCAAATTACTTATTTCAAGGTCAACCTTCAAACTTGCGGATTTTTAGAACCATTTGTTACATACCTGGTTCGCGCTCCTGCGGCGTCCTCTCCTCCTTCAGCCGCCCGCACTGGGAAGCGCTCTGTGCACGGGTGGCTGCCGTCACAAATTTGAATAATAGGCATCATTGCTTAGCAACCCTGCAGCCGGTGGGGAGTTTAAAAGCCGGCTTCTCAGGCAGCTCCTTGCCTGAGTATCATATGTATTAGGTCCCAACTTGCTAATAGTCCCTGTTAGTTTTTTAATAAAGTTAATTTCCTGTGTATATTCCAGTACCATTACCCAGTGTCCTGTACCTGTATTCCTGTGTCTGTTCCAGTACATTACCCAGTAACCTGTACCTGTGTTCCTGAGTCTGTTACAGTATTCTATGCCTGCACTTGTCCCTGTTCCAGCTACCACCTGCGGAGGGTGATTTTGAGGGCCGAGACCTGAGAGTCTCTCGCTGCAAAGCCCAATACCCCATTGCGGGGGTTAAAGGTGAAGACCAGAGGCTCCTTAGACTCTGTGCCTCAGATAAACCTGTATCAACTTCCGCAGTGGTAAGAGGGTCCACTATTCCAGTGACGCAGCCCATGACACCATTATTACTACATGTGAAGGCATATCACTAAATTCAAACACCATATATAATTATAAATACAGATGTTTGATCTACAGCTGCACAGTTTGCTTGGCCCAACCTTATAAATTATTTTCAGAACTCCAACACAAATGATTCTAAAAAAAAAGCATTTGAAAATTTCATTAAAAAGAAAAAGACTTGTTAGAATACTTAATCAGGATCTGAAACATTGTTCAAAATAGTTCTGTTTAAGTTTTTGGTCTGTATCTTGGGATATTAAACAAAAATGTAAATATACATCTGAACTACTACAAAGTGAGATTCAATATTCAAACATTGGTTGCACATAAACATGCATAAGAAAAAGATCAAATTTAGCATATTTGCCTTCTCATTTCCCTGTCCAAAATCTACTAAACCAAAAAATGTATACATTTTTTTAACTTTAATTAGCATATTGAAATAATGCATATTTTATACTCTATTCAGGCTATTTATAATCGCTGACTTATAAAGATATATAAATTAAAACCTTCTTCTTGTATTTTAAATCCTTTCTTGCTTTAAGTTGTTACCTACTTCAGTGTAATAAGCTCAACATCATGTCAAAAGTCTTCTTAAACATTTAAACTATATATTTTTTTATGCATCCATGGATTATCTAGGACAACAGTAAGTTGATTATATGTAAACATTTTTAGATTAATATTAAAGAGTCGATAAGAGTATTGCTTGAGTGCAGCACATTTAAAAACATATTTCTAAATTAAACTTCTACTATAATAGATATGAAACATTTGTGCAGAAATTTTGAGATTCAATAGTTTGAATTGTGGTTATATTTTATCTAGAAATAAATCATTAATGTTTCTTTGTTAAAATGAATTTTGTATCTGTTTTTTTCCCTTTTTATTCAAATCCATACATTTTGAATTTTATTGAATCACTGGACTTACAGTGATAGATTAGAGAGCCATTTGCATACAAATATTTATTCCTGATAAATTGCTTGAATCAAAGGATTCACAAATGAATTTTTAAAAAACGAACTGGTTTTTGGGTAAGGGACCAATTACTTATCTTTTGGAAATACAGATAATTTATAGATCTAAGAGAAAGAGAGATCCATACAGTCAAAATGTCACAATTGAAGTAAAATAATAATAAAAGAAAATAACAATGGTCTCTGTCTAAGATTTTTTTTGTCCATTAATACATGTAAAAATAGCAATTATTTTGAATTATAGCATGTGACATTATGGTTTTTTTTATAACAAACTTTATTTTAAAGAACAGTACATTGTATAGAAAAATAATAAATAAACTGGGATGTTGATGGACTATAATTCTCATTATCAAGAGTATGTTGGAAGTTTGGCCATTTTAATTTAGGGTCCTGTTTTTAAGAAACCCTGCAAAATTTATTAAAGTTGTTAAGACCGCTCTGGGTCTTTCTGAGTTTATTGCGCTAGATCTCCTTTTGTTCTTGCAAGATTTATTTTGAGATTTCAAGTTCGAGTTTCTCAATCCTGAATTTTCAATATTTTCAATGGAAAGGTTAGCCATGCTACTAATGTAAATTATGGCTACCTTTCCATGAAAAAAAAAAAAAATCAAAAACTGAAGATTGAGAAACTCGATCTCAAGAGCTTGAAAGAAATCTCAGGAGAACAAAACAAGATCTAGCGCGATAAACTCGGAAAGACCCAGAGCGGTCTTTCAAACTTTATTAACTAGTCTTAAAATAGATGAAATACTAGTACATGTCAATGCATTTAAAATGATACAAGCAAAAATTCTAAAAAATAAAATAAAATCATAAAATCAACTACAGTTACTAACTTTCTAAATAATTAATGCAAATAAAGCAGAGCTTCACAGGCAAACTAAAATGTGGTTTAATTATAAAGCTTCCATTTTTGCAGCTCTTTTAAATACATTTCTTTGCACAGTTTGAATGAGAGGTGGGGGGGAGTTGAATTTCATCAGCAAGTGTTTGTTAGAAGTATTTCTAAATAATATCTCAAAATGAACTGGAAAACTTTCTCACTTTTTTGGATGCATTTAATACTCTATTTATAAAATCTTTTGCTCTTAAGAGAAAATAAAGAAAAGACTGAAATGCAGCTGTTTAACACATTGATTATCTCCATTAGTTTTTAAACGCTCCAAAAGAATTTTACATTTTATTCATTACAACTCAATAAAATTCAACAACTGAACTGAAAGTGACCTTAACTATCTGTTCCTTTTTATTGATGATGGGATGAAAATCTAAAAGGAAGCGGTACAAATGAGACAAAGAACAATATGTAATAAAATGCATCTAAAAATGTGTGATTAGGAAATAGAAAGAAAAAAAAAAAAAAGCATTTTATACTGTAAAAAGAAGCTCAATGAAGACATCTGGAACCAATCTTAGCAGTAGAATATTGAATCCTAAATGTTAATCATGGCTTAATTACTAATTATATTGTGTTTTAACATTGCCATATTCTGAATGCATATCATACTCAATATGAATGGAATTGTATAGCTTTAAAAACTTGCCTACACATAGAACATTCAAATTTATGATATACTGTTGTATAGTCATTAATGGAATTTCAATGAATTAAGCTTTTTTTTTTAACCATGATTCAAATAAATACAGAAAGTGATCTATGACCACTGAATGTAATCATCTTGTTTGTCCTTTGTTTTAAGGTTAAATAGTTTCATTTTTTTTATCTTGATCCAATCTCCTAGTGATAAAAAGCATGATGAATTTATGCAAATCTAAAGGAATAAAACTTTACCCTACAACAACCTTAACTCTGAATGTTTTCTACAGTATTTTGAATAGGGTATTATTTTTATAACATTTTTGTTTTGCATTTATGAAGGCGTTTAAATACAAAGAGTGCAATCAAGGGGGAGAAGGTAATTGCAACAAAGTCCGTGTCTTCTATTAATACCATTGTGTTTTAATTGTGGACTGCCTAGTTGTAATCTTCTTTACAGTTTGCCTTTGATTCTGTTAAACCTTTCTTTTAAACTTGTGACTTGGGTTGCAATCAATATAAGACATGTGGGTGTACACTTAAACAGATATAATTTCAACGCAAATTAATTGAAATGAATTATACTTGTACAACCGTATATATACAGTGTTACCTTATGCAAGCACCAATGTAATTTAAAAGAATATTTATTTTAATATAATAATGTAAAGTGTATAACATAAGAGTAAGCTGCACTGCAACTCATAAAAATATTTGCTGAATTCTTTCTAAATGCAAAAAGTGGTAGATTGCTTACTTAAAAGAGACCTAAAGCAAAAAAATAAATAAATAAATAAAAAAAGGACTGTTAAAATATATATAGCATATACTGAGCCGATTGGTTACAATCACAGCATGAGCATGAGGTACACTGAGCACGTGCAGTGTGTTTAGTTCAGAGTAAAATGGAGAGACAGCGGTTACAACTTTATAGGAATGGGTTCTTATACTAATAGGGCTACTACTGTAATAAACATATATTTGGGCAAATGAAATCAGACCTTTGCATCAAATTGATCAGTTCTATGCAAATATATTGTTAGGCATTATTACTTCTTCAAGTAATGGCCATATTTTTAGATAATGTTGAAAGAAGACTGGACCCCACTATTCCGATGAATCAGTGATCAATTTATTAAAGTATACACCTGTAAAATGCAATAAGCAAAGTTAGCAAACGGGGCTTATAGATAGGTACTAGGACCCAGAATAAGCACTGTGGTAATATCACCACCTGCATTTTATACACAAAAATCAACATGATATCATTCTTTAATAACAACTGTCCTAATGTAGTGACCCAGATCTGGGTACTAGCAAAGGTCATTTAAGCAATGTAGGGGATTTCCCTGCAAATAGTATTCACAAATCCTGTTTCTCATATAACAATTGTAAATTTCTACATTTGTTAGTCTGTAGCACTATCTACTGTCCAAAGAGAATATAACACCTCAGGAAAACAGTTATGAATATTATAATTAACGGGGTGTGTGGATTTTGTATATAAGGCCATGGACAGGAAATGAGAGTGTGTGGAGAGATTACAGAGCCAAGATGTGACAACAAGGGGAATTGCACCTCTTTGAGGTGCCAGGCCTGGAAGGGATATTTTGATCTATGAAAATGATAATGTTTTGAACTGTTATTTTGATACGATGTATCCCATGGGATGTATATAGTTTGCTGTGTGACTATGTTCTATGCTGAAGTTTAAATCAGTAAAGTTTGGAATTCTTTGAAAGCAACCATTGGATTGATGGAGTTTTATTATCTACACCACAACTAGAAGGGATCACAGCAACAACAATTTAAAGAACAAATTAACACCTGCAGAAGGTATCATCCCCCACTACTTTATTGTTATTTTTTTCACTTTTAAAACTTTTACTTCATTGTTGCTAATAACCCCGCAGATTACTGGAGCTCTCTGGGAAGCACCATGACAAGTATCATCCCAGAGGTTCTATGCTTAGTTCTCCTTCGCTGGTTATTACACTGATATATCCATTTATGAACATAAGTACAGGTCATATGGTAAATTATTGCTCCATTATGGTTTGCAAACCATAAACTTTTGCTTTTCATCCACACATCCAGTTATCCATTTCTTCATTATAATTTATATTTATGATTTAAATCATAAAGTCTTGCTGTTCCATGCGATATTCAGTTAACCATTTATTATTCAGAAATCATAAGTTCTTGCTATGCTAAGAGTCTTAGCCCAATCTAAATACGTATATATATATATATATATATATATATATATATATATATATATACATATTAAAATAGGCTATGTGTAAAAATTTTATACATATATTGAAATTCTGCATTTGGTGAATCAGCTCAATTTTGTCCATAAAGTTTATATCCTTCCTTATTGAATAGCCCATGATGGTTTCCCCTCACTCTATTGTTGTCTATTTCCTTCAGCCTGTGTCAGAGCAAAAGGGTGAATCCAGATCCGAATACATTGGAGCACTTGGTAATTAGAAAATATTATGTTTTTATAAAATATTCATGCAATAAACAATAAAAATTAATACAATATTTATGCAGGAGTTGCTGGGCAAGTTTTTTCAATCTCAATTTTTATGGCTACCTTTCTATTGAAAAATATCAAAAAATCGAGATAGAAAAAACTCACATGGTAATCTCACGGGAACAACGTGACATTTCGTGCAATAAACTCGGAAAGACTAAGAGCGGTCATTCCGACTTTAATTGAAGGCTAAAAGCTGATTTCTTGTCACATTAAATTCAAATTTTTTTGGTGAATAATGATTCAGTTCTGAAGTTTGTTTTTTTAATGGACGTATTTCCTTAAAAACACCTGTAGTTACAGAACTATCAATGTCAAAAAATTAAAAGTTAAGTTAAATGTCAAATATCCAGATGGCTACCACTAGCAGTATAATATATACATGTTTATCATGTCCCAAATATACATATTTGAAAATCTAAAAACAACATTTATGCTTTAATTGATGACCTTTAAAAACCTAGTATTGCAAATCTAGTGGTAGGTTTGATTTAATAAATTCTGACAACTATAAAATTATAGATTTCTTTCTCTGGCTTTGTCCCAGGCTCCCAAGCAATACACACTCACATTTTAATAGCACTTATGGCACTTAGCCAAAGCAAATTCAGAAATTTGTATAGCACTTAACTAAAAATACAACATTTATCTTGAAATTCTCAATGAGTCTCTCTTCCAAAACATATTCTCTTTATTTGTCAATGAGTCAGTTTGCATTATATTACTACTGGAAATGATCCATAAAGAATGAACTATAAAGTGGTTCTTGTTATTTATACTATGTACAGGATCAACTCTAGATAAGCCAAATGTAAAATATATTTTTGAAGTTAATTGCTTTTTCCCCCCATTGGATTGCAATTGCTTTATTATATTTCACTAATTCCCCTCTATTTACATTTGTTCGTAAAAAAATTTTTTTTCTCCTCAAACAATTAATTCACAGAAATCTGTCTATTTATAA
This sequence comes from Pipa parva, assembly GCA_019650415.1. Classification (NCBI taxonomy): domain Eukaryota; kingdom Metazoa; phylum Chordata; class Amphibia; order Anura; family Pipidae; genus Pipa; species Pipa parva. The sequence goes on from WMED01019759.1 coordinate 11,159, forward strand.
TTTTTAACTCCGCCTCTTCTCACGCAGTACATCCCACAGTTGTTTCTTCTTTTGAGAACTTTGTAAAAAATCATCCATTGAAGCTCCAGAGGCAGATGGCAATGTATCTTTGCAGTGAAGGAATACTATACATTTTAATAGCTAAATGAAAGTGGAAGATACTTAGAGATTACTTTGTAAAAAATACTGAAAGTGTCATTGACTATAGTGCAAATTCCCCTGTCAAATTCAACTCACTACAATTTGAGTCGCATCACCAAACTAGTCACAAATTCACTGCTCACTATTGACTAAGTGGAGTTGTTGAACAGGCGGACACTGGCAAAAGCTATTGGAGGCATATTCTGGTAGATAGAAGTAGGATGAGAAGTCATGTGGAGTGAGATGAATTTGACAAGTGATGTCAGTCTCATCATATCTCACTAACTGTATATATTTATATGTCAGATTTTTCCTAGGTCATGTTATCACTTAGCCACAGTTGCCACTGTCACTTTTGAATGAATGTGCCTTACACAACACTGGAGCCCTGTCATCAACCACCCAATTTGCCTGTATGAAATGACAAAGTCAAACAGGTGAATTCAGAGCAGTTCATCTAATCGCATTTGCACCCTTTCACCACTGTGCATTTTAGGCCAGGTCCCACTGGCGTAAATGCACTAGTGAATAGATGCTGCACTAAAAAAAAATGTGCACCGCAAATCCCTATGCGACTGTTCTGGCCACAATATTTCCATAGTAAAGTTGCGTCTGCAATAACATTTTCATTATAAAGACGTAACTGCGACAGTAGCAGTCTGTTGTGACTATCTAGTTAATTCACACCTTTAGGCGATAATTCAGACTTTAGAGAATAACAGCAAATGTCTCTCCCCATCAACTACAATATAAGTATTTTTGTTGTCAGAGAAAAAATACATATTATAGATAGTATATATATATATATATATATATATATATATATACAGTATATAAAAGCAAAAAAGTTGGCATGCACTCCTGGGTCTAGAAATTAGAAAAACAAACAAAAATGTATTAATTCATGGTTAAAAACATATATGAATGTAAAAAGTATACAGCTCACGTGACAGCCCTCCCTCTTGGGCCTTGATCACAGCCGTTCAGAGGCAAAAAATCTGAGGAGTTGATCTGCCCTGCTGTTTAACTCTAAATTTTT
>WMED01019760.1:0-12337 GCA_019650415.1 Pipa parva
TCTCTTCCTCCCCCACCGCTTACTGATGATGTCTGATAACATCATTAGTATGCGCTGGGGTAGGGAGGAAGAAAGAAGCGCTGTAACAGTGAGCTTTACAGCACACTGAGCCCGGCTGGGCAGGAGGTAGCGGGAGGGGGATGAGCACCATGTTTGCGCCCCCCTCCTGCAGCTGCCCTACAGATAGTGCTGGCCCAGCGATGGGGGCCGGGTAAATGGCCTCAGGGGGCCACATCCGGCCCGCGAGCCGTAGTTTGGGGACCCCTGGCTTAATGGTTGAGTGTTTTATTTTTTAAATATGGAAGGTTGTTGGTTTAAAATCACAAATTTATGGGTTTTTAAAATTAGTTTTATTATCTTATTAAAATAGATAAAATTTGCAATTTGAACCAATATCCTTTTAAATGCAAATCTAATACTTTAACCACTATGGTATATTTTCATAATAAGAAAGCTTATACATGGTTTTCACACATACTCTGTAAGAAGAATATTCCCTGGACAGAAGTTTTCTCTGCAGGGGGTGGAACTAAATTTCTACAATGGCTGCCTTGTATAATTAAGTCATTAACTTGGAAGGGAAAGATTGTGGGTTTATTATATTGCTGGAATGTAGGCTAAATTAACAAATGTTATTTATTAGGAGGCTTTAGTCCCTCTTTAAGGGCTGGTGTATATTGTAAACTTCTGTGTAATTTAGAAGCTTCTACAAAAAGTCAGTGTTGTGACTTTGATTAGTGGGGTCCACTTTTAATTCCCTCGATACTGTACCATGGCCCAAAACCACTAGAAGAGAAAGTGAGCTGATATCAGGTATTGCACTACCCAAGGTCATCTAAAAGAAGAAACTCTGTTGACAAGATATTTTCAAAGGACATTTACCACCTAATTAATATATATAAGATACATGTTTATGCTGTTTTGTTCTTGTTTATAACTGAAAAAGTTTGCAATTATTTTTTACATTCTAGAAACAAAATTTAATGAGGCATTAGTGGAGTACTTCAATTTCATAGGTTATCCCCAGTTCTACTGACTGGAATCTCCAGAGCACCTACACCTGGTTGAACAGACACAATACAAAATCTAATGAGATGAAAGCAGTGTAAAAAGGAAGAGTAATTACAACAGGATTGTAGAAATGTTTTAATCAATATGAATATATTTGCATTGTAGCTAAAGGCTTACTTCATTGTCCATTTACATGTAACAAGAATGAAGATCATAATGGTGGTTATGTGTGCATTTATTACATTTTAGAAATACATAAATCTTAATGGAGAAGATCATTACTGAATATAGTCTAGTTAAAATCCTGATCTTGAGAGAAGATATTTTACTACACACAACACTGTTCTAATCTTCTTACTTTTATATTCATTTGGGTTTAAAAAAAATGAAATACAACTCATCTATTAAATGAACCCTTTAAAGGGAACTGTAGTCAAATGACATATTTACATATTCAGTACTATACCTTAATGAGAAGTGTTTCTCCCCAGCAGTTGTTTCATGTGACACAGATATGTTTGATATGACTCAGAATGATTGAGTAGGCAGCACTGATAAACTCCTGCACCAGGAAATGTGTGTATGATGTGTACTGGCCAGTTTTCCATGAAAAGGTTCCCTTCCTGTACATTTTTGCCCTACTTACTACTTAGCACATGAGCACAAGTCATCTTTCCCTCTGTAATCTCCTGTATTCCAACTTAATTTATGCGGCCAAAAGGTCAACACACTGCTTAACCAATAGCAGTCAGGCAACTTTTTATTCTCATGCAGAAAAGAAGGGAGAGGGAGGTGGAAAATGTCAGCTCTCAGACAAACTAATTAAGGTAAACAAACTGCAAGTATTATTTCTTTCCTTTACTTTTTTCAACTATTTGTGTTAGCAATTGGTTTAGTATAAAGGAGTTTTATATGTATGTGTGCAGTTACATCAGCACTATAGTGCCCCTTTAATTCACCTGCATCATCTCTTTGATTACTGAATTTCTCCTATTTACTCCTGTTAAAGGGAAATATGAGAATGTATATTGCATTCATGCCAACATTTCCAGTGAAAGAGGGAGATATGATCTGAATGCAGTGAATATCAATATGTTGTTACTGCATTATGAAAAGTATATATCTGTGTGTTATTTTAAGTAGTAACAGAATAAAGAGATATTTATCACATTTTTTGCTACAGTATATATATATATATATATATATATATATATATATATATATATATATCAGGTGCTAGCTGCTTGTGGCTTTGTTTAAAGTCACCTACTGTATATTCACCTGTTATTTCCATTATCAGTTATCATAATTTAAAACTGTATTTTTCACATTTTGTAGAAATAAAAAAGTATAGTTTCTTCTGACTTCACTCTTTGATACTGTATGTGCCCCTGAATCCCTCATTAGAAGATGGATTTTATAATCATCAGGTCTCTGTTGAGTAGTAGTAATGGGTGCCTTTGCATTATTTGTTCATTATGTTCATAGAGATCTTTAATGTGTGGGATGAGTATTTTTTACATTTTTCTCACTGCGGCATCCTAACCCACTCTGTTAAGAACAAACACCAGCAAGGTACAGACAAAAGAGACCTTTAACACACAAATACTTAGGAAAATACAGTCACTTACATGACCCTTCCATTGATAGAGATAAAGGAATGGAATCTGGGTATGCCTTAAAGGTTTATCTTTGTCTGCCTTATATGCCTAGTGCACAGTATCTGGGTACAACTTTTGTACACATTACTGGATCTAGGTATGGTAAATGGCCATACCTTTGCAAGCCATTAAAGAATCCTAGTTCAAGCAGTGGCACTTTGTTTAGAAATGTCCTAAGAATGAAAATCTGTTTAAGAATGCTGCGATCAACCCACCCATGTATTAAGGTAAACTTACTTTTTAATTACAGGAATAAAATAAGCCTTTTATACATGACTTTAGTAGTAAAATTCTAACTTTTACCAAGGGAAAACTGCATAACAAAATAATGATTGGTGTAGCATTGCAAATACATTGATTTCAAATCCAAATGATTGCTATGAAGATTAATTAGAAAAATTGTATGTAAGAATGGAATAAAAGTTAATTGTAAGAAGACTAAGGGGGTAATTCAGCAAAGATCGAACTTACCCTCCGATCCTTCGCATCAGTACGCATAGACTGTTGCACGTTTGCTGAGTCCTGCACACAGACATCAGCGAACTCTTTAAAAGGATTCCAGTTTCGGCGAAGCTCGCGAGGCTCTACGCAAGACTGGAATCCCTTTAAAGCGTTTGCTGATATCCGCGTGCTGGACTCAGTAAACGCAAAACAGTCTATACGTACTGATGCAAAGGATCGGAGGGTGAGTTCGATCTTTGCTGAATTACCCCCTAAGATTCAAAAAGCTTTCACACAACATAGGATGCTGACAATCTTCATTCAGACAGTTAATGGCGATATTTATTAAAGTCAGAAAGGCCGCTCTGGGTCTTTCCGACTTTACCGAGAGAAATCTCATTTTATTCTCGCAAGATTTTGTTTGAGATCGAGTTTCTCGATAACGACTTTTTAAAAAAAAATTTCCCATGGAAAGGTAGCCGTGCTTTACATTAGTAGCATGGCTACCTTTCCATGGAAAATATAGAAAATTCAGGATCATGAAATTCTATCTCCAGACCTCGAACGAAATCTCGTAAGAATAAAACAAGATTTCTGTCAGTAGAGTTGGAAAGATCTGGAGCGGCCTTTCTGACTTTAATACATTTTGCCCTAAATTAGTGTTAATCAACTGTGGAGCCTGCCACATTTGGTACTTAAAAATAATCCTAAGTCTAAAGCACTTCTTGAAGGAGACAGGCTACTGCAAATATTTGTAGCGCAAACTTTCGATCAAACGCCTTGTGGTGTAAAGTTAAATCCTGCTTCTTCATTTCTTTTTCTGAATGCATTTCTGGCCACAATAGACAGGATGAAAGTCTCCAAGATCAATAAATTGTTGTTCATTACTGAAACCAAATAGAAATACCAATATTAATTTTGCAATTCTGAGCAAAGATTGCATTAGAGTCTTTCCATGGTATTAGGCAGAAGATTTACTTTACCTTACTGGCAGGCATAAATTTCTCTGCAAGCCATAGTAGAGTTATTTATAATCAGGAGTTAGTATGGATCAAGGATATTTGTGATAAGCAAAATATACCTGCACTTTCTAATGCAGATTTTCATACACATTTAATTGGATTTTGCATAGTACCATCTGGATTGGTATTGGTTATGCCTGGCTCTACATGTGCAAGATAGCTGTGTTTTATTCTATACCTCCTAATGCCACAGTTTGCATTTTCTGACTTTCAGTGGTAGATGGCAGGTGGAGTTTAATGAATCCAATATAACTTGCACAGACAAAATGTAAAGAATTAGGGTGTGAGTTGTATCTAGAGATTTATTGACCCAGCTATACCAATAAACAACAGGAGGTCTATGCAGGTCTTTCCACCGTTTATCGTATTTCAGTAATATCATTAAATTAGGCAATACAAAAATGTTTTTTAATGAGATGTTGTGGGTCAAACTAGTTTGATATATGAGAATTAAGGAATAAAAAAAAACATAATTACTTTAAATAACAAGATATTGTATTGAACTTATTGAGTGAAGATTCCCGCAAGGAATACAATAAGAGGCAATTCAATTGAACACTGTCTGAACAACTTAATCATTTTTACACTGAAAAATGTGTGATAGGTCGGACATAAAATTTTACAGGAGCAGACTTAATATGAAATCTTTCCATGGCTTAAGTGGTCATCAGAAATAGGATTATTACATCAGAGTTTCTCTGATGTACATTTTAATTTACAATGACATCTGCTCTTTTACCAATATTATTGTAGGGTGGTGGATATGTTATTTGCCATTGTTGCTTCGTTTTTAATTTGAGAGCTAATGCAAATTAAAAGTTTCTCTTTCCCTCTTCCTCTTTTGATAACACATGGATATGCATCATTAAATATACATGATACTGTAGTACAGGGGTCGGCATCCTATGGCTCTTGAGCCAGATGTGTTTCTTTTGATGGCTGCATCTTTGACTGTAATGAGCGGTGCTCACATGCAAGCACTGCTCGTTACAGTCTGCTGGCTAATCGCCGGCAAGTGCTGTAGAGACAAAACTCTCTCAGCGCTTTGGGATTTCTAGACAATTCGGAGCCGCTGACATCACAAATGACATCAGCAGCTCCGGATTCAAAAGGGCTGAGCATAGCCGCATGTATATGGCTCTCTTAGCCAAAAAGGTTGCTGACCCCTGCTGTAGTATATATTGCATTACTTACACTGAGATCTAGCTTTAAATGAATATGGAGGGACACATGGTATCTGCCCTGCACCTGCCAGAATACTGAATATAGATGTCTGCAAAGTTGTCACGATTAGAAGAATCTGTAAAAAGGTACAAGTCAGACAAAGTGCGTTAAATAAGGGATGTTATTACTGAAGTGTATTATAATCAGATCTCTGTGCATTTAAAAAAGAAACATGTAACTGAAACTGGGGAGCTTCTCAATAATACTACACCAAATTCAATTTCAGTTCCAGATTTCTGTTTTGAAGACCACAAGGAAATCCAGCATTAAAATTGTGTTTCTCTTTGACCTATCATCTATATCAGCGGTTCTCAACCTTTTCTTCACCGCGACCCCTGGCGCTGATGTTACCACGCATCGCGTGATGACGTTCGGCCGGAACGTCATCACGTACACGCGTCGCGTGGTGACGTTCGGGCGGAACGTCATCACGTATGCGCGTCACATGGTGACGTTCTCGGCCGACGTCACCCCGCAGGAACCCTTATAAGAAGGGGCCTGCAGGCACTTCCATGTGCCGCAGCGATTATCGACCCCTGTGGGATGGTCGTGCAACCCCCCCGCCGCTGTCGCGACCCACAGGTTGAGAACTGCTGATCTATATCATATTATATGTCAGCTTTAGTAGGATAAAACATATCTCAAGGTTCATAGATATACTTTCCCAATGTAAGGCAAGATTTAGTTTAATATATATATATATATATATATATATATATATATAAACAGTTACAGGTCAGGATTTCCCCATAAATATTTGATGGGTCTAAAATTGGGAAGACAGATCATTTTTTTAAATTTTTTTTTTATTATCTAGTTCAATCTGGTCTGTAGTCTATAAGGAAATTTCAAGATAAATTAGGAAGTAGATTCTTATAAAATCAGTTTGGCCTTCATTGATAAAACCATGAATTACTACATTTTTTCCTTTGTTCACTCTATAAACTTCCTGTATTTCCAGTTCAGACAGATAAAATAAATTTGACACACCCAAGTAGGTGTTTTAAGGTATTGGAAAGCAAATACAATTACATTTATTATGGAGAATTGTGTAACTATTTATGCACTATTTAGTTGGAGAGTAAAAGCTCTACTTAAAATTATGTGCAATGTGGCAAAGCCACGTGACTACTGTACTCAAGCAGCCTTATGATTTGCTGTTGCTGTAGACTATAACAGATAAGTTAATATTTGCTGCTGTTCTGCAAATCATGTTTTCTATTCTAAATCCCACTGCCAATGGCCTTTAAGAAAGCTTAAAAAGGTCTTTAAGTGGTCAGTATCCCAGAAAAGTGGTCTTTTGGTGGTCAGTATCCCAGGAGTTTCTAAGCAGGCTTGTCTAGCCAGACAAAATAGTTCTACCCTGTTACAATTACACAGACATCCAACATATTATATTTTTTTTAACTTTTAGGTTTGAATAACACCCAATGTCTACACATTTCACTTCTGACTTTATAATTTAAGAACAGAATTAAAGAGATCTTGAAAAGAATTTAGATCTTACCTGGAAAACTGCAAACTTGGCTCCCATATTTTGGTCAGCTAGATGAATTCTGGCCTCACGGAAAAGAATACCAATGGGCCACAGAGCAATAATAGTGCATACGCCAAAAATTACACCCATCCAGAGAGCAAGGCTTTGAGCCGAGACCTGCAACACCACAGCAGGCATTAGTACTTTTTCTCAATGCTCAGTAATCATCTGTAGGTGAAAGGACTACTTTAAAGGATTTTGTACTTTTGGCTAGTATGTTCATTATGTTTTCTTGTTGAAGAGACTGGTAAAAGGACACTAACACTAGAAAATTTATAATGCTTCAAATGCATGTAAAATTACTGTACATTCAAACTGCGCTTCCAAAAATTCTAAATTGTATCTGTAAAGTATGATATTTAACTTTAAAAATAGGGTTTTAGAGTACACTTCCTGTATATGTATTAGCTGGAGAATCATAGAAAACAATGGGACTAGGGTAGGTCTTTTCAACAATATGGCTAATATCAGTAAGTGTAGAATTTGAATAAATGATATGCCCATCCAGTTGGGATCTTTTTTTATTCTACTGGTCCTTTAATGTAACTCAAGGTTTATTGTTGTGTGCGATTTTTTTTTTTACTTTGACCTTTTATGCAAAAATCAAAAGTGAAATGATTGTTTATAGGTAGGATAGTGTTGCAATCCTCTTTATAGTAAATATTAAAGGGGCACTATAGTGCTGATATAACTGCACTCATACATATAAAACTCCTTTATACTAAGCCAATTGCTAACACAAATATTTAAATAAACATTTAGTGAATAAATAATACTTGCCGTTTGTTTTCCTTAATTAGTTTTCCTAAGAGCTGATATTTTCCTCCCCCCTCTCTCTCTCCTCTTTCTGTTCTGCAAGTCAGGCAACATGAGAAGAAAAAGCTGTCTGATTGCTATTGGTTAAGCAGTATGCTGACTTTTTGGCTGCATAAATTAAGTTTCCTTATGTTTGGAATGCAGGAGATTACAGAGGGAAAGCTGATTTGTACACATGGAGTAAGTAGGGCAAAAATGTCCAGGGGAGGGAACCTTTTCATGGAAAACTGGCCAGTACACATCACACACACATTTCCTGGTGCAGGAGCTTATCAGTGCTACATACTCAATCATTCTGCTTCACATGAAACAACTACTGGGGAGAAATGCTTCTCACTAAGGTATAGTACTGCATATGTAAATATGTAATTTGACTATAGTTCCCTTTTAAAATTCACTCTCATAACTTTAGTATTGTATGTCAGAACTAATCAACCTCAACTTAAGCAATGCTCTTTAAATAACAATGAAAAGTCTGGTTTTAAACATATAACTATGAGTTCACCTATGAGAACACTTCACCTCGGGGCAACTCTTTTGCTCTCGCCGAGACTGGAATCCCTTTAATGTGCTCACTGATGTCCGCGTGCAGGACATCAGCGAGCGCAGATCAGTCAGTCTGAAGTGAGGCGAACACTCCACACCTCACTTCAGACTATCCTGAATTCCCCTCTTGGTCTTTGGTTTGGGCATTTCAGTTATTTAAATTCTACTGGGAATAACAAGTAAGTACAAGTTAGTAAGTAATAAGCTGCACTGGTTCAATGTAGTTATTTTTTGTTGACATTTATTGCAAATGTACAGAACACAACCAAAGATAGCTTCAAACCCCACAACAAATGTATTCTTTAGAAGTATATAGTTAAGAATGTTTACACACAGATAATTGTGCATCAATCATGTATAGCAAAATATATACATTAATTAAAGGTGGAGCTGTACAAACCTGTTTCTGTAAAGTGCTCCTGGGTCATGTGTTTAGCTGATTATGTATTAATATGAACAATTTGTCTACATACTAATGGTTAGATAGCTTCACAAGTAAAGGGAACCTTACATCGTCTGGGTTAAAGATGCCATCAGCCCACAGAAACAAACCAATGAAACTGAAGATGGGTTTTAAGAAAGCTAGCTGGAACACACCCAGGATAAAGAGGTTCAGCTTCCTCCTGCAAAGCAAGCACTGCAGTTATTAAATATCAGGTCAATAAATGTATTCTCACTCTTTGGCAGCAAATTATGACAGCTGCAGGCTATTAACCAGCAAGCAAAATAGAGAAATGTTCCAGCAAGTCTTGCCATACCTTCTTACATGCTGAGGCTCTTGATAAGGCTGAAGTAAAGCTTAAAATCCTTGTTGGAATTATTCAGCATATTTATTCAAAAAGTGAAAATAGTTGCTAGATATTTTTAGTAAACATCCCAAGGTCCCTCCCACTATGTTATAAAGGGAATATTACAGGAGGTCTAACTATGACTAAGGTCCTTTTTTAATCATCCAGAAACAAGAGAGGTTGGAGCAACAGCGGGAGAAGGACATGGAAGAAGCTTTAGTAATTAAATTCTGAACAGCTACTGAAGCAACTACCACAAAACAGCATCAATTAAACATTGCAGTTTGCAGGAGCAACATGTGGTGAGGGCTGGAAGTGCAAGGGGCATTGGATTTTCGTATTGAATCTTCCCTTTAGCACTGAATACTAATAGGTAATTTATTCCTGTGGGTTATTAGAACTCATTAAGCAATTGTCCTTGTTTATGAATTCCCCTGACTGTCCGTATCAGAATACATAACATGCTTTTTTTTTTTTGTCTATTTCTTTCAACAAAATTCAATAGTTTGGTACATTGTCACAGCACATGTAAGGAGAATTAGTATTTAAGGCTTGATTCAGATACAAAACACCGCCCTTACCAGGATATACATACAAATCCCTTTCATCCTCTACTCATGGAAACATTTAATGACTTTGGATACAGTTAGACATCTATACCTCTCATGGTCCACCATGACAGCTACCAGATTTCATAGGTATGCGCATCTCTTCTCCAATAGCGCGATTTGATGTTCATATTTAAAATAGAGTATTCATTATTGGCAAATGAATCTGGGATCCCATGTGAGCATCTATGCTGGAGTTCAGCTATGACCCAGGATTCTCCTCGGTGGAGTGAATTCTGCTTTTGCCTTCTATCTGACCTCATATGTTCCTTGTTCCTTACAAGAAATCTATCCTGTCACTAGCTCATTGATCCGCCCCTAATCAGAGGACCATAGGGCAGGATTAAATTGAAATCTCTTACATTATGGCTACATTGAAATAATATTTCTCATATATTCAAACTGAAATTAATAAAGTAGGTGGTGACAGAATGGCGGCAGCAGGCTCCCATAGGGGGATTTTCCATATGGTATGAAGGAAAAAACTACACAACCTGGTAACTGGGGCATTCTATTGTATGGAGAATGGAGTCCAAAAGAAAACTTTTCCTAAACACATCCAATTATTTTCTAAGACGCTAACATTTAGACCGTTGCTCAATGCAATCTGTTAGTGTGAATCTGACTTGTCATACAATGAGATAGATTTGATTTGAGCTCTTTGACCTACTGAATAGGTTTGACAGGGCTGCAGCTGTGAAAGAGGCCTAATGTCTCTGCCTGTGCTTTGTGAATTCACAGTAACAAGTATAAATGGATGGAAAATACATCAAGCCCATTCATTGTAACCTCTGAAATGGTCATTTCCATGTTTGGTTAATAATTTAATTAGGTGAGTTCTCTACAAGTATGCATGTAACTTTGAAATACTGGGGCATTCACCATTAACCATATCATTTAGCTGAACTTGAGGCTGCGCTTCCCTCATCTTCTGGCAGGACCGAGCTTGTCAGTTCCCTGAGGTATCACTTATCATAACTAATAATGAACTCTCTGGCACGCTATAGTGGGATTTGCCTTCTAAAGAATATTAATCACTATATTCTACATTTATAATAATCATTGCATTTTTGGTGCCATCTTTATCTAAAAAAAGAAATTGTAGGTGCTGCTGGAGATTGGAACAATACAGGGGACTGTAACAATGTAGGAGATTTGAAGCAATGATGGAGACTATAGACAGAAGGAAATATGAAGTGACAGGACAGTACATACACATTGAACCTAAAGCACTCTACGGACCTGAGAACTCTCTAAATAGTGGCAGTACTTTGCATCATCAGCAGAATGCCAACAGGCTGGAACACTTCTATATTGTGTGTTATTGGCTTATTTCAGTCTGGCTAAAGGATTTGTAACAGTAGATACTGTTGTGTAAATATTATTGCTTACTGTAAAGACTTACTTTGTAAGATTAATACGAGGCAAACAAAGACAGCAGCAGCAGCAAGGCCCAGTGTTAATGTGCATCTCAGTGTTCGCCATTTTCTTCATCAGTGCATCCTTTCCCCCATATCCCTCTATAATGTTCATCAACATCAGATAGAAACAGACTGAAAAATACCTAGAGGAGGGCAGAGATTCATAATCAAAGATAAAGCTGGCAAACCTTACTGGTATGCAATAAGTTTATGTAAAGAAAAAGGCAGAAGCAATGCCATTATTTGTTAGAATGCAAAATAAGATTTAGGGGTCGCTAACACTAGAAAATGAAAACTGCTGTTTGGATTGGAATGGTGGCTATAGTTGGGTAGAGCCGAGCTCGGGCGAAATTTATTAAACTCGGAAAGACCGCTCTCAGGGGGGAATTCACCATTGTACAAAGTGAGCTCTGGACCCTTCGGCTCATGTGGACATCAGCGAACGCTTTAAAGGGATTCCAGTCTCGGTGAGGCGACTCGAGTGGTCTCACCGGGAGGGAAATCCCTTTAAAGCGCATGCTGATGTCCACGTGCAGGACATCAGCATGCGCATTTCAGTTGTTCCGAAGTGAGGCGAACACTACGTGCCTCACTTCTGAGCTTGGTGAATTCTCCCCTCAGTCTTTCCAAGTTTACCAAGAGATAATTCGCATTGTTCTGTACGCATTGAGATTTTTTTTTATTTTTGAGATCAAGTTTTTTCATCTCGATTTTTCGATGGAAAGGTGGGCATATTTTACAGTAGTAGCATGGCTACCTCTCCACTGAAAATTTTTTGAAAAATCCAGATAAAAAAACTCAATCTCGAAAAAAAAAAAAAAATCTAGGGTGAACAATGAGAGATCTCGCTCAGTAAGACCGAGAGCGGTCTTTCCGAGTTTAATGAATTTCGCCAGAATGCCATATTGGAAGCTGAATGCGTTTTATTGATTTGGGTTGTTTTTCTGAGGTACTTCATGAGAGAGGGGCTTTGTTTACCTAACACATAAAAGTTGACTGATGAAGGGGTTTGCCCCAGAATGTTGTAGGAATTATTAAACTGTAATCATTGGGATAATTCTCTTATTATACAGTTGAGCAGTGGGTGAATATTTTTTAAATCAATCACTTAACCAATTTCAGAACATATCAGAAATCATTAATGGGCTTCATTTAGAGCAGCTAAATAAAAGTAGAGAGTTAAAACCAATACTGGCCTAAACACACTAGGGCCCTTATTCACCAATGTGCGAAGTGAGCCGCGTAGTGTTCGACTCACTTCG
>WMED01019761.1:0-12337 GCA_019650415.1 Pipa parva
CAATACAATACTATATTCACTATGGAAGTACAATACAATACTATAATCACTATGGAAGTAAATCTTTTCTCATTTACATAACATGTACATTGTTTTAAGGTATTTTTTTCAATGTAAACATCTCTTTAATGTGGTTTCCTTTAAAATTGTAAAGGACCAGTAACACCAGAAACATTTTATTTGCCTTGTCATTCAGACCAATCTGAATGATAAATTTCTGTGACTAAAAATAGGTAGTGTGATGGACATGTTTTTGGACTTTATATGTTTTGCTCTGCAGGATAGAATCCAGGCTACACTGTTTTTGGTTGTCGAAAATTGCGTCTTAGCAAGTGTTTAAAAGCACTTTACACTGTAAATGAGTATATATTATGGACATTGCAATTTATCTGAGTATCTCTTATAGTCTCTTTGGCCAGTATCTCAGTAAGACTCATGGATCCATGCACTGTATTTGGGTATGTACAATGAGCACTTTGCACTGTATCTGTTATATTTAACAGGAATTCTATGTTGTACCAGGGCATGTCTTATACACACTTTGGCAGTAGAGTATAGCACTGTGTTAGCCATAGATTTAAGCAAAGACAAGAGAGTATAGGTGATACCTTTTATTGGCAAACTGCCTGATGCCTGATGAAGAGGCCTTAGGAGCCAAGCTTGCATTTACCATCTATTCCATAAGCCAATAAAAGGTATCACCTATACTCTCTTGTCTTTGCTTATACACACACTTTGAAATGCATTTGTAAATAGGCGTGATTAACTCTCTCCAAAGTACAAATCTATGGACAAAGGACAATAAAACTAGACTGCTAAATAAAACAGCTAGATGACCTCCAGGGTAATGTGACCAGCAGATTCAACCTTTTGTGGAATAAATGACCCACTGACCAATGAATATGACCACTTGATATTGTAACTTTGGGTTTGAGGAGAGCAAGTGACAATGATTGGAGGGTTGTCTGCATCCATATTTTGCATCATGGACCAAATAAAGTCCAAATATTTTGGGTGGACATTACTTTTATATTTCCCAGAAGATATATTTGCTGCAGCACCACACTTATCAGAAAGACTCAAAAGTCCCATTAAAAACAAGGTGTTTCTAGTTTCACAAAAAAGAATTGTAAAATGTTAACGAACATCCTTGTACAGTGTCAGTGGGATGACTTTTGTCTTTAAAAGATTGGCTTCAATGAAACCAGAGTGAAAATATAAAAGTGTGTCTGTGTGTTGTGTGTGGGTGTGGGAGGGGGGGTGGTGATATAATGCACAGCATGCTTTCCTTGAATTAAAACTGAACATCCAGCAGAGATACCTTTTTTTACAAAATGCCATTGCCTCATAATAATTGCATTTACCATTCTAGCAACATCTGCGGGTTGTGAATGTTCATTCAACAAACAGAATGATTAAAGCACACCTCTTCAGTAGAATTGCAATCAAGAGATTTAGAAGCCCAACGCTAGTTTTATTAATGAACCCTACATGTACACACTGGTCATGGATAATGTTTGGACGTCTTTCTTAAATAATTTAACAGTTGAAAAATGACTTTATTAGAAAGCCTGTCAAACCAAAACCAAAGTACATTTCTTTATAGGTGTTACCTCTAGTGAATTTGTGGATACAGCCAGGTCCTTTTTAAAATTTTCTTACACGTTCATTTCATAACATAGATCAATGTGCAAGCTATAGTGGTATAGCTTCTGGTTGAAACTATTACCAAGCTGCTCTAGGTTTTAAATATTTTTTATGGTGCTGTTGCCCAAGTGGCAGATGGCCTTGAAAGAATATATCCCTGTGTATATGCTAATATATCAGTGCCAAAGACATAGCCAGGCACTATTAAAACAGGTATTTCTCCTGCAAAAGTTATTATGTAACCTGAATTTAAATGTAAGTTTTCAAAAAAGTTTCTTTGCAATTTGTGGTACATTTAGGGCCTTATTGACTAAAGGTCAAATAGTCGCAGATAGATCTGAATTCGCATCTATTCGCCACTTCCCCTTGTTCACTTATTAATCAAACTCTGTGACAAATATGCAACCAATTCGGGCAACTATGATAGTCGTGATCTTATGGAGCACTTCGCATCACTTTATGTGCACCTGCACAAGTACATCTACTATTGACCAAACGGCAGAGTCTGCTGCAGTCGCAAACTCAATAAGGCGTAGTGCTCTGAATTCACCTGTTTGTCTTCACCACATCAGAATGCTGAATTGGGGTGTTGATGGCAGCACTCTGGTGTGGCATAAGGCACCTATTCATTTAAAAGTAATACTCCTCATGACTTTGTATCCAACTTCTTTTCGACTGACCACCACACTAATGAATTCGTGACTATTTTGGCGATGCAACTCGAATTGTAGCAAAGTGATTTCAATAGGTAAATTCAGGCTTTAGTCAATAAGGCCCTCTGAGTTTTTTAGGGAACCATAACAAGATGTCAGATTTCTGTCAGAAAACAGTGGGCATATTGATGGTAACCCGAAGTGCAGATAGATTTAACAGATTTAACTATCTTCTTACGACCTACCCCTGCTCCAGTAAGACTTTTAAAAAACTTCTTGTAGACAATCTTCCATCATGGTAGATTTTCACCTGCCTGAGATCTTCTAGATATTCATGCATGAAGATATCTGGAGAAATGCATCGTTATTAGGTCAAGGTTTGAGAATATGTATTTTACTTACAGTAGCATTTTTATGAAGGTGGAATCAAAAGTGTATAAAAACTGGATTGATTCACTAACCCTCTCATCTTTCCTTTTCCAAACATGGGGATTATTTATAAAAGTCGAAAATTGTTTTAACTATTTAACTCTATTGAAATAGCAGTAATTTATCAATATCACAGTCAGTTTTTGCCTGTTTATAAAGATGTTCAGTCAAATGTTATCACCAAAAAGTTGTTTCCAGCTTTAGGCTTTAGTTCTTATAGAGTTGCCACAGTCAGATTAGTTTTTCCCATTGAAAAGAGATATCTGTCTACAATGTAAGGTGAACATTCATTCTCAGTCCTACATAAATCAGCAATGTGGAAAATAACATTGTAGGAAAATAGGCTGAACTGGATGGACTTGTGTCTTTTTTCAGCCTTATAAACTATGTTACTATTGAAAAGTGCAAAAACAAGGTGAAACCAATCAAAAGGTCAAATGGACTTTAGAAATATCCCCCAAAACATAATATGGAGAACTCACTTACTCTGGATATTTATTTTTTATGTCATTCACAAATGTTTGTGGTTCCAAATAGATTTTCCAGTTTCCTGTTTTTCTGGTGGTGGACTTTGACTATGCATCCCACCATGTGCCTACCACTTGTCTTTGAAAACAGATAAGACAATTTAGATGACCAGAAAAATGCTAATATTAGGAAGAAAGGGCTATATAAACACTGATGTTTTAAAAAAGCATATTAAGGGCAACATTTTCTAAGGTGGAAAACTACCTTTTTGCCTGTTTTTCACCTGAAAATGGGGCAAAAAAGGTCAAAAAGTGGGTTTTTGACCTTCTTGCCCATTTTTCACCCAAAAAACTGGAGAAAAATGGGCAAAACCTTTTCAACCTTACAAAATTTCACCCTAAGGGGGTAATTCAGGAAAGTCCGAACTTACCTGGCGATCCTTCGATTCACCTCGCCAAGACTGGTATGCACTCCCTGTTCTCCTGCACGCAGAGATCAGCGAACACTTTAAAGGTACTTCAGCTCGGCAAGGCAACTCGAGTGGTCACGAGGTGAGCCGAAGTACCTTTAAAGCATTCGTTGATCTCCGCGTGCAGGAGAGCAGGGAGCGCATACCAGTCTTGGCGAGGTGAATCGAAGGATCGCCAGGTAAGTTCGCTCTTTCCTGAATTACCCCCTAAATATTAATTTATATCTGCAGGGAAAATTTAATCTGCAAATCAGTTAATTTTGCTTCATTTGAAGCCTGCATCTGTAATAGTTTTCCTAAATCTTCCAGTGAATTTTTCCATACTTTATTACTTTGAGCTCACTGTGTATTTGATTCTACCATTGCCTTTAGTGAATATTCATAGTTGTAACATTTTAACTATGCTAGACTTCAGAACTCACTGCTATGCTGCTGTATACTGTGCCATGACGGCAGACCTGCACAGCCATAAAGAACCATAGAACTGGTAAACAGGAGCACATAACACCAAACTGCATGCTGCTAATGCTAATGTTCAGGTGCCGGCTACCTGAGCATCTCAAAATTCTCCTGCTGTCATATAAACAATTTGATGAAAGATGTCAGAAAATGTCTTGATGAGATGAGTTATAGACTGGACCAGGGGGAGTCACTGGATGTCATATACAGAGGTGAGTAGAGTATTCAAAAATTTTAGTCAAGTAAAAATATTGTTACTTGAACCAAATATTACTCAAGTTAAAGTAAAGAGTATGCAGCCAAACATTTACTTGAGTAAAAGTAAAAAAGTACTTTGATTATAACCTACTCATGTAGTGAGTAAGTGCAGAGTACCATCTCCTGTCAACAAATTACACTGTGGAAAATTGAATTACTGGAAACAATGACTTTTAATGAGACTGAAAATAATTTATTATAATTAAAAACTATAAAGGCAATATTAGCCAAAATAAAACAGTAATGAACCACATCTCTTTTATATTGTTTACAAAAAATACACAAAGGCAATTATAGCCCAAATAATTCAGGAATAAACAACTGGTCTTTTTCCAGAACTTTTCTATCAGTAAATTTTGGAAACTTATTTTCTTACATAGTAAAGTCACAACTGCGACAATACTCTCATTATAAAGAGAAGCACACAGAGTAATGGAGTAAACATAGCGTTTTTCTCACCACAGATTTACTCAAGTAAAAGTAAAAGTATTTTCACATTAAACTACTCTCATAAATACAATTTTTCCAAAAAGCTACTTGAGTAAATGTAACTCATTACTACCCACCTCTGGTCAAATACCTTGATTTTTCCAAAGCATTTGATACTGTACCACATAAAAGGCTGGTACATAAAATGAGGATGCTTGGACTGGGGGAAAATGTGGGTAAGTGGGTTAGTAACTGGCTAAGTGGTAGGAAACAGAGGGTGGTTATTAATAGTACATATACTGGGTTACTGTTAATAGTGGGGTACCTCAGGGGTCAGTTTTGGGCCCTCTTACCTTCAATATAATTTATAAATGACTTTGCTGAGGGATTTCATAGTAAAATTTTATTTTTTTCAGATGATACTAAACTGTGTAAAGTAGTTAATACAAAGGAGGACAGTACTTTATTACAGATGGATCTAGATACGCTGGAAGCTTGTGTAGGAAAGTAGTAAATGAGGTTTAACGCTAATAAATGTAAAGTTATGCATATTGGAAGCAGAAATTCCTGTCTAGATTATTTTCTAAATGGGAAAACACTGGGCAAAACAGACATGGAAAAGGATTTAGGAGTTCTAGTTGAGAATAAACCTAACGGTAGCATAAAGTACATACAGGAAGTATGCCCGAAAACCCAAATTTTAAAGCTAAATAGGTAAATATCTTACTTTATAGACACAATGTAGCATTTTTGGAAGCACAGATTGAAAATACAGTAACTATAAATGCATTAGAGACATTTTAAGTTTTTTGTATTACTGTTCTTTTAAAACCAAGAGATCTAAAAAAATCCATTATTGCCAAATGTACACTCTGGTGACCTGGACAACCCAGTTACTGAGATAACAGACCAGTGTAGGGCAGTAGGGCTTTTAGTATTTTTGGAAAAAAAAAATGCATTACCAAGAAACAATATTCTATGATTCATTGATGCATCATGAATGTAAGAGTGTTAAATAAAAATGGAAGATTTGGACATGACAATCTAACTTTAATGTTAATGCAATTCAAAGCCATTAACATCGCAAAAGAAAATAATGGATGAATATTTCAGCATTTCACCAATGTACTTTGCCTTTTTTTCACTCAAAATAATAGTTTACTTCTGCTGTAAGGTTGTAAAATATTTTCTGTAATGGTAATAAACTGCCATTATGTACTTATCTATCTGCAAATGGCTTTCAGCATGAAAAAGATAGCAGAAATGACATAGAGTATAACAATTCAAACTGAACTGAAATAGAAGGTTAATAACAGTTGAAAATGAAATAATGTGTGAAATGAGGATATCACAGCTATTTTGCACTTTATTAAGTTACTAAAGCCATTAATTAATATATTCTAAATAAGTAACATAACATGTTACAATTTTTTGAGGTTAAGTATTTTAGTGTTTTTAATGTTTCAATTGGTAGAGTGCCGTAGCGTTAACAAGGAGAGAAAAGTCATGTGATTGACTCCATGATGTCCGTATCCAGAGGAAATGGGTGGAGCCAACAATGCTTTAAATGCTGGTGAACTTGTGCAATATAGTATAAGCTTCCTGGCTGGCAAAGCTCAGGCATGCTTTAAAAAGATTAAAATAGACAGATCAGTAGATCCAGATGGCATGCAGACTGTGTTCTAATTGTATTAATTAGCATCACACACTGTCCATTATTTCTAATATTTGTCTCAGAATGGTGCATAGTAAATGTGGTGCCAAATGTTGAAGATGGGGTTGCAGGGATCAGTCCTTTCAAACTAATTTAATTGGCTTTTGTGAGGAAGTTCTAGAATGCACCCGCGTGAGTTGTTTGATCCCATAAACTTTTTTCGATGCATCTGATATTTTGCTGCATTTTGTTGCATAAAATGTGAATGCTTAGACTGGGGGGTCTGTAACTAAGAGGGTAATTCACCAAAGAGTGAACTTACCCTGCGATTGTTCGCTTCAGTACGTATATCCTGTTATGCGCTCGCTGATGTCTGCGTGCAGGACATCAGCAAGCGCAAAACAGGATATGCATACTGAAGAGAACAATCGCAGGGTAAGTTCGCTGTTTGGTGAATTACCCCCTTAAATGGATAAGTATTTGGTTCAGTGGGAAAAACAGAGGGCAGTTATTAATCAGATCGGGTTACTGTTACTGGTAGGGTGCCACAGGGATCAGTTTTGGGCTGTATTCTCTTTATTATTTTTTATTAGTTAATTTGTAGAGGGATTGCACAATAAAATATCAGTTTTGCTGTGTGCTATTGCAAATGCATCTGGGTAAGCTGGAGACACGGTCATGTAAGTTTATGTACATGGTAAGGAAAAAACAGAAACATACTAAATAGGAAAACAGTGAGCATAACTGACATGGAAAATGACTTAGAAATTTCAGATGAATGTAAATCTGTCTGCAAAGGCAAAATGGGCATAGATGCACATGACAAAAACATTGTTCTACCACCTTTAGAAAAAAGATTCGTGATCCAGAGGTTTATTCTCATATATATGAAGATGGAAGTATTGTTTTATTTCCATAAGATGAGGCTAACTGGCTTTTACTTGATGGGAGAATTAGCCTTTTTCCAGATCAACATTGCAGGACAATCAACTGTACTGGATGGACCCTGTGTCATATTTTGGCTTTAAAAACTTTGTTACTATGTTAGACTAAAAATAATAAATGTACACTGTCAGGTTTGTTTGTCCCCTGCAACTGGAATCCATAAAAAAAAAAAATATGAAGGGATTTAAGGACATATTTAAAGGAGAAGTAAGGGACGAAATGAAATGAATATATTATAAAATGCACCTGGCACTAGGTGGCAAGTGCTAACTTTCAGGGAATGGAATAGCTATTCTGAAGTTTGAGGGTAGTTTCACACAGCTATGAATCTGCGCTCTTGCTCCCCCTTCTGACCAGCATTGGTGGTGCAGAGTGCCGTCAACATCATCACGCCTACTCCAGGCACGCACAGTGATGATTTTGCTACTCAGTATTGGGTGAATTGAGTTGCAAAATCATCAATTCGCATGGCTGGAGTAGACGTGATGATGTTGACACCGCTCTGCACCACTGATTCCAGTCAGGAGGGGGAGCCAGAGTGCAGTTTCATGGCTGTGTGACACTGCCTTCAATCTTCAGAGTAGCTACTCAATTCCCTATGAAAGTTAGCACTCCCCACCTAATTCCAGGTATATTTTATAATCATTTAATTTCTGCCTTTACTTCTAGTTTAAACTGTTTTATTTAGATCTGAGAGGATAGGAACATGCAGGTAGGTTTTTCTATAGCTAAGGGACTTTGAAAGCTCTTTTCAGTTCTGTCTGTTTATTCATACTCCACAGCAATAGCTGGTTTCAATGACAAGACATCTGCCACGGGTTTTTCAGAACTCTGTAAACAGAAATTACTAAGGACTGTGTATTATTGAATAAAATGATTGAGATTATTTTTTTATGTCCGATTCCTAGAGAATTTTGTTTCTATCTGCTGAAGTTTTCAGAGGGCAAGGACAAAGAGAATGTTCACATGGAATTCCCAACAAAATGTACAAAGTTACAATGATTAAAATCAATATTAAACTAAAAGCATTTAAATAAGATGTATTTATAGCACTCATTCAGGGAGCGTCTCAGCAGGTTGCAGATGTAGATTGTGTATTTGAATGCTTTGCCTGTTGAGTTGTTCTGATTCAGTAAACAGCAGTAATCAAATATCTTTAGGTGCTCCTATTGCAAGAATCTATCTATCTATCTATCTATCTATCTATCTATCTATCTATCTATCTGTATCTATCTATCTATCTGTATCTATCTATGTATCTATCTATCTATCTGTATCTATCTATCTATGTATCTATCTATCTATCTCTATCTATCTATCTATCTATCTATCTATCTATCTATCTATCTATCTGTATCTATCTATCTATCTATCTATCTATCTATCTATCTATCTATCTGTATCTATCTGTATCAATCTATCGATAGTATCTATCTATATATCTGTATCTATCTATCTATCTATCTATCTATCTATCTATCTATCTATCTATCTATCTATCTCTATCTAACTGTCTTGAGTTGGTCATGTTGAAATATCAGATTTGTGGAACTGTAGTTAACAGATTTTCCAAAGAGTTGGAATAAATTAGTAATTTTAGCCTGACAGCTGCTCATATTTTTGCAATTATTAAATGAGTCATAAAACTGTATATTTCCATGAGTAATTTCAAATACTTCTGGCACATTGTTGTTCTGTATATGTCTCATGCGTCAAAAGACATGAGCAAACAATGTTTACATTAACTCTGTTTCCATGAACCTAATGTTTGTTAATATTGATGAACGTTATTGAGTATAAACACAGTTACCATAGTACATGTTCTCACAATTCAACATTTGAATCTTACAATTTCTTCTTAGCTAGTATTTATGCTCCTGATCCCCCTTTCCCACATCCCTAACTAAAGGAGAGGTGTCCTTTCATCTGAGCTGTCTCTAGGCATGAACTGTGCTGCTTATAAAGAAATCTACCAATGCTGTTTATTTATTTCTGATTATTACAGATGGGGAAGACCTCAATAACCTTAGGGAGTTATACAATTAGGCGCACCAGTAATATAACTAGAGGCATAAGAGCATCACCTATACTCTACTTGTCTCTGCTTATATCTATTTCTAACATGGTGCTGAACTCTACTTGTCTCTGCTTATATTTTTGGCTAACATGGTGCTGCTCTCTACTTGTCTCTGCTTATAGCTATGGCTAACATGGTGCTGCACTCTACTTGTCTCTGCTTATATTTTTGGCTAACATGGTACTGCACTCTACTTGTCTCTGCTTATATCTACGGCTGACACGGTGCTGCACTCTACTTGTCTCTGCTTATATTTATGGCTAACACGGTGCTGCACTCTACTTCTCTCTGCTTATATCTATGGCTAACATGGTACTGCACTCTACTTGTCTCTTCTTCTATTTATGGCTAACATAGTACTGCACTCTACTTCTCTGTGCTCATATCTATGGCTAACACGGTGCTGCACTCTACTTGTCTCTTCTTATATCTATGACTAACACGGTGCTGCATTCTACTGCCTTGAGAAAGTATCTACAGAACTTTTTTCCCTTCTGGAGAAGCACCAGACATAACTGACAAAAGTTGAAAAAGTTGAAGTTGAAAAAAGTTGAAAAAAAATTTTTTTATGATAAAATCCATTATGTTATTATGATAATTAACCCCACCTCTGTTTTCTAAATCAGTTCTATTTTTCACTTCTAACATTCTAAATGATTTCTTGTTTTTAAATCCTTACACATTCAGATTTAGCATGATATTTTATATTTTCCATTGTTACCAAATCGTATAGCATTGATACAACGCATCAATAACCAACAAATCATTGCTTGATTTTTTCTGATCACAATCCTATCAAAAGTTTTTAGTGTCCTATCATATAAACTTTGCATAGACTCGACCGCAAAGATTTATAACTTTACACAGGGAAACAAATCACTGTGAAGTAAGGTAAAATACTGTTACATTAATAACAATCTTGTGCCTCCTATACCCATTAATCTGTAGAGGAAGTTTCAAACTCTTGCTCGGTGAGATAATAATGTGTCATTTAGTAAGTATCAAATAGACCGCTAGGTAATTGAGTATCTGGCAGAGTTCTAGTTGCAAATGAAAGATGCTTACAATATAACACTCTTAGAATGGGGTGGATGAAAAATCGTCTGTAGCTTCAACTAAAAGGCAACTTGCAAAATTTAAATATTGAATGATTGCCTAATCTCTCTTTTCTTAAATATTAGAGCACAAGGAACTAGAAATGAAATGCGGCAAGGATTTATGAAATATAAAATATTATGAATTATTTTACAGATTGGATTTTACATCGATCCCTAGTATATCATTTTTTTTTTTGTCGAGAAACATAAATTTTATGCGTACAATTTTAAAACAAAGGAAGGAAAATTTGTAAAAAATCTATCCTACAGAAATGAGTAACTCAGAGATCTCCTTTACTTCGCTGATAAATTGCTCTTGATTCTGTTTTCCGCTACATACGAGCATATGAGAAACTGAAAATAATGTATAAAATATTTCTGCCTGAGTAACTGTACCTCATTCATTGCTTTTTTAATATGAACCTTCCGCTATCAGTTTGCAATTTAGGGCAACCAGGTGATTGGCTTTTTCTTTCAATGTGTTGCAATATATAAACAGACAAAACCGGTTGCATAAATTTGAAATGATTTGCATCTTCTCCCTTCTTTTCTGGGGTCAGCAGACTGCAGTTTGGTTTTGCCAGAGAAAAGCAATATGACAGAGTTCTGGTAAGGGTCCATCTTCAACTACTCTTACTGCATCACCCATAGCTTTACTCCTATACTGAAAGCACCAGCTGAATATTATGAAATGCATATTGATTCGAAAGGAATCTGAGTAATAAACAATATCTACAAATCAGTGCTACTTAACAGTTGTCTACCTTTAGACTACCACTGTTACTTATTACTAGTATGTATGTAAAATTGTATTTATAAAGCGCCACAAATACAATTCAGCAATACAAATATAGTACAGACATGTGAAAAGTGCATTATACAATACAAATAAAATATAACAAGGATTCATCAATGGAAGTGCCAGATTTTGGTTGACACAAGAGGTTGGAGCTCCCTGCCCCATAGAGCTTACAATCTAGGTAGAAGGAAGATATTACAAAGATAGCAGGGTAATAAGTGCTAATAACAATGTGCTGAAACATTGGTCAATAAATACAATTAATAAGCATAAATTACTAAGGAAAACATAAAATATATACATATAAATAGTGCTAGTGCTCTATAAGGAAGGATTTCAGTTTCATTTTAAAAGTGGAGAGGGAATGTTCCTGGTGAAGATAAAGGGGTAAAGAATTCGACATGTATGGGGCAGAAAGAGAGAAGGGGTTTAAGACGAGAAAGGGCAGTATTGGTGTGTGGCATGCAAAGCTGGTTGCTTTGAGAGGAGCACAGTTGAGGCTTCTGGGGAGAGAGGGGGAGAATTGTGGCAGCAGAATTTAGAATAGACTGGAGAGGTGGGAAGCTGGAAGGCCAGATAGAAGATCATTGCAGTAGTTCAAGTATAGGACAAGAGCATCAATAAGGGTGTTAGCAGTGGAGTGAGAGAGAAAGGGTCGGATTTTGGCAATGTTGCAAATGAAAAAGTGTCAGGTTTTAGCAGTGGTGGAGCTGTGTTTAGAGAAGAAAAGAGTAGAGTCAAAGGTTACCCCAAGACAACTTACTTACTGCTTTACTAATCAGCATCCAAGTCTGATTCTAGGAATTGCTCTGTAATATTAATAACTTTGTTGCTGAAAACTCCTTAAATGGTAACTTAACCATGAGGCCACTTGGTATCCTAATTTCAGACATCTTAAATTTTGTTTAGATTACCAAAATAATGCTTGTGTGGCAATTTCCTATAGGAATCTT
>WMED01019762.1:0-12337 GCA_019650415.1 Pipa parva
GGGGGGGGGGGGGGGGGGAATCGGTGGTAGTGTGGAGGTCCCAGGGACCCCTACTGGATGGGGTTTAATTTTTAGTGAATCCCTCTGGCCTGCCATTATACCCTATTGCTTCCATTTCTGCCAGAAATCTGTCAGATCTCACATGAGCACTGCTTCCTTGAAGTCCTCAGGAGCAAACTCTAATCTACTCAGTCAACTAATAAAATGTTACACTCGATAAACTCCTGGTAAACTGGGGTATCATTTCAAAACAATATTAAAACATGTAACTAACAAATATATAGATATGTGGAATCTTTTCATTACCATTTGTAATCTGCATATATGTCTTGTAAATAGACTTGGAGATAACTCCTGAATTACCCAAAATATTGAATGCAGCTTTACATATTTCTAGCACTACCGTGGCATCATTTACCTGTTTTTGTATCTTGTGCTGAACACATTTTGCCCATGCAGGTAGATGGGCTTTCTCTGGAGGCAAATACATCATTGGTCAGATATCTATTTATACCCAAGTCCACATGTCAGCGTAATGACATAAGACGCTAAAACGTGATGACACAGGACAGGAGGTAATGACTTAGAGCCTCATTGGCATCAGTGCCAAGTATCAGGATGTATAGAAAAAAAAGTAATCGAAGTAAGAAAAACAAACAGCGAACAGAAAAATTATGAAAAAAAAATACAAAAATAACTAAACCATGATAAACAAATCAATAGTCAAATAACTTAACAAATAACTTAAATGGAAATAAATTAATCATAAAGCAATTTGATTGTAGGAGGAATGGAAGAGGAAAATAGTTTTTAGCACTATAATTATACAAATAATGTAAATAAAGCAAATGACATGATGGTGATCAATATAATAGCAATACTACAGTTAACCAAATAAATAATAAACCCATTCGAAAAAAAATAATAAACAACAGTAATGAATGAAGAAATAACAGAGAGTAACACAAGTCCAAAACAAAAGTGACAATAAATGTCCACACGTTTATTGTCACAATCATCAACCATTTAGGCAGAAATATATAAAATTTTGTTAAAATAAAAAATGAATGAAAAGTAACTGGTTGTCATATTGGGTCTATGTCCAATGTATCGTTCCCTTTCATCCATTTTTGATCCTGTTGCAACTATTTTTCCATTTTATCAAAAGTCAAAGTTGAATACCATGCACAACTTATTTATGAAACCTGAAAAAACATTTACCTCTGTTAAGAAATACAATGAATACCTGCCTGAACCCAGACGTTAAAGCGACAGTCACGTATTTGTTTCAAAATATTAGCTAGTTCGTTATTCATTTACAGTTTGTCATTTTTCACTATAAATTCTAAATTATCTTTAGGCTTATTGTTATTGATGGTCGCCAGATACATTTCCTCCTTATTATTACATGGGATTTGTTCACACAAAATGAATTTCTTATTTAAAAGTCATTTCAAATAGGATGTTTCTTGAATCAAAATTAGCAAGGCTTTACAGAAATAATTTTGTAAAGGGTTGTCTTGAAACGAAATTGCTGTTACAATCCAGCAACTACTGTATGTAAAGTTTCCAGCCTTGAAGAGTCAGACATAATAGAAAACTGATGCAAAGTAAAATTGCAGACATGCAGTCTTATCAGTATGTGTAGTTAATCTTCACCGTTATTATTAGGAAGCGCTGACAGTGCAACCTAAATTACAACTATGCCAAAAAATAAAAAAAAAGGAAATTCAAACCAAACATGGTAAAGTGTAATATACTTTTTCTCTTTATTACAAAAGCAAATAAATTGTGGAACTTTTTAAACACTTGATTGAACATTTAAAAAAATCTTATTAAGAAGGCAAGGTTTTTAGTACTATAGCGAGAATGTGTGCTTCTTTAGCTGTCTCGACTGGTTTTTAAAATAAACATTATAAAATATGTGTAATATTACCCATCAATGGGAAAAACTCATGGGAGGAGGTCAAAAACTGCAATATCTATAAGAAAATGGTGTTTTAATACCACAATGTAATGTAATAATTTGATATGTAATTAAACCATGGTGTATTGGATTTGCTAAGGATCCAATCACCCTGTCTTGGATTTTTTTCAGGTACTGATTTTTTGACAAAAGTTATGGTTTTGCATTTTGATTTTTTAAAAATTGCAAAAAAACCCCCCACAAAATAGACATATTTTCACGTCTTTTCTACTTCTATGGCCATTGCCACAAGCATTGATTCTAATTGATAAAAGAATAGTGCAATACCCTTTTCTTTCAAGATCCTGACTATGGGAAGTTTTCCCCCATAGTTTCCCCTAATTTGATGGTCTCTAAGCACCGAGAAGGTAGAAAGAAACTTTGGGGGATATAAAAAGATGAGTATTGTGATACCTTTTTAATGGACCAACAGTCAGTTTAGATAAGCTTTCGAGAGGTCCATCCTCCCTTTATCAAGTCTCTGGCAACACTAAGTTCAGGAGGTGGTTACCGAGCTAAAAGGACAGGCATAAAGACATTATACTGAAATAAACAGACTATTGGAGAAGTTGTAAATATTGCTAGGCATGAGTTAGAGTTGATAAGTGGTGGTAAAGGGGGTTGGCAGAATTCTTACTGAAGAGTATCAGGGATATTCAGGATTAATCAATAGGAAGTTAAGAGTTAAACTTTAAAAAAGGCTTATTTTACAGTTATGAAGAAACATGCTTATCTTGTATAATCAGTAGAATATATGGAGCAAGAAATTCCCCTATAGCCGTTTCTCAGAAATTCTGCCACTTCTAAGGTATATTTATGCTTATTTCTTGGAATGTATAAATGTCAAGTTCCTGTTATGATATCCTGTTGTTAACGGATTGTGCATGTTGTACATGACTATACATTAGATAGGGAGGGAAAAAATCCCCTCCCAAATGGGTATATAATCTGCTAATATGCTTCAATAAAGTAGAGTTTTGTCTGATTACGCTTTTGGTCCATGTCAGTCATTGCAGTTGATACACTCTCCTGATCTATCAAGGCCAGATACTGGTAAGCAACACTGGGACAGGTTAACGTAAACAAGTTGTGGTGACTCGAAAAGGTACTTGGGTTGTGGTGACCCAACACTTACATAGAAGCTCACAGATTAAAAGCAAACATAAATAAATACATAGTTTTCCATAATATAAAGGTATGATTGTGAGATATATAAACAGGAAAAAAGACATACTAACATCAACAGATTGTTGGAGCATAAAACAATCAGGTGTCGTAAATATTGCTAGGAATAGATTAGAGCTGATGGGGGTGATGGGGGGAGTTGGAATTCTGTGTTATGGGGATGGACACAGTATCAAAGCACACAGAAATAAATACTTACTTTATAAAGTTATGATAGTGAAAAAAACAAGATCTACATTGAGTCCTGTATTTTTGGTAGTAAAATGCATTATCATTTTGAGTTCAAAAGTTTTTCTTTTGTGTGTTTTTAAAGTTACCTTTTGAGTATTTTGATTTTTAGATTATTAATTAAATGTTTGTTTAGGTTAAAATAGATTCCTACTGGGGGTTCAGGGTTATACATTCTTAGGACAGTGAATGGATTGTCTATGCAGGTTCATCCTCTAGTGCAGTTTTTGACTAGTTTCTCCAATGTAGCAGCTATTTTCACATACAGTACACTGTATCATGTACACTACATTGCTACACTGTATTATGTACACTACATTGGCAGTGGTGCAAGTGTAGGATCCACATACATTTCCCCCTTTATAGGAGAATGTTGATGTGCATCTGTGAGTTTGAGGGGAGTGCTCCAAATTCACATCCGATGCATGACAAAAATGCTCTTGTGTACACACACTCTTAAGAAGACAAAGAGGCCAACTTACATCAATGCTTATTCCGCATTCATGAAAATGAAGAAAACCAGCAAAAGCAGCTGTGCTACAACCCTTTATTGAGTAATCAAATGAAATAACACTACATGTTTCGGGTTTCCTGCCAGCATTTGCTGTTTTTCTTCATTTTCATAAATGCAGAATAAACATATATGAGATTTCACGTTTCTTCAATGAAGGAACCTGCGCTTTAATACCTAGTATAATACCCATCTCAGACCCAGGAGGAAATCTATATACTATAACTTACATCAATGCAGCACATCATGATAATCAATCAAATAGTAACTTTAACCAGTGAAGTTCAAGTCAGACACTGAAAGTTGTTATAGGCTAAGATATCACCAAACCCCTTTTCAAAATCCCCATACAACCTCTTTTATCTTTTAGTATAGTAGCGAAATTTAATAAAATTGAAAATATCGATATAGCGATATCAAATGATTTTTACTGATATCACGATATCTATATTGCCGATATTAAACTTTTTTTGCCAATAAACTTAACTTTATCACGATATCGAGATTTAATCAAAATTTTTAATCTGTTTATTTCCATCGAAATCCATAATATTGCTGGAAAATTCGATATCACGGTATGAATATTGGCAAAATTTTGATATT
The DNA here is from genome assembly GCA_019650415.1 of Pipa parva. Lineage (NCBI taxonomy): Eukaryota > Metazoa > Chordata > Amphibia > Anura > Pipidae > Pipa > Pipa parva. The sequence continues at coordinate 4,494 of WMED01019762.1, forward strand.
GTAATATCGATAATGGTAAAAATTGTTCTATACCATGATATCAGTAATATCGATATCATGATATTGATATTTTCTATGAAGTATTAACTTCCATGGTCTTAAATAGCACATTAGCTCAATATTTTCTGGGATTGACCTTAATCTTAAGGCGTCAGCAAAGCTGTCTAGTGGATTGGATCGAGACTCATTGACAAGGGCTATTCCTATACCTAAATTGGTGTCCATTAGAGTTGTGTTAATTGATTGGAAATGAAATCATTCCCCAGCCTTTGTCAATTTAATATACCCTGTAAAACCAAAGATTTCAGGATTATTTGTTCGTTTAAAGTTGTTTCATTTGCTACTCTAATTTGTTTTTATGTCAAACTTACTTCAATGTCATGTGCAGTTTGTTAACATGAATGCTCATCAGAATGATTCATTTAATGAGGCACGTATCATCTTTTGCTGTAAATCATGATTTGCGGTAATGAACTGAAAACTGTTAAGCATTTGCAGAATTTAAATTCAAGTTTGAAACATACTAATTTGGTGTTGATTTACACATTCAAAAATCAGAACTAATTTGTACAGATTCATTGATCTATAGTAAACTGGGGCTGGGCTGTTTGTGCTTTCCATTAGCCGTGACTAGGAATCTGTTATAAATGATCGTAATGTACCCTGCTGTATCAAACATTTATAAGTTATTTTTCATTGCTACTAGAGCTGACATCTGTAATACAGTTGCACCAGCAACTATAATATACAATACTTTAGCAATTTAATCACAATATGTCCATTCCAGTCCTTATGGTTTTTCATCCTTGTACCTCTGGAGATGTTGAGCATATTGGGACTGTTTTCCTGATAATGGTTATTAAACCTTTTACTTCTCCTTGTCTATTTATCAAAATAATTGAAACGTTGTTATTGAAACAAAGTGAAAAATCATAAGAAAATTATTTTCTATGGTTAATTATGTTTAAAAGAGTGATTTTACAAACACATTTGTTGTATTGTATGACTGGCTAAATGCTAGATGTTTATGACTGCATTTAAATAAACCTAATTTTTTTTTTTAGCCATTTTAAAGATTTATCTAAAGGATATTTTCTTATCTTCCTTGAAATCTCCTTGATGTATGTCTTTTGTATTCACTGCTAAATAAACCTTGCCCTTGATTTCAATGCATATGTAGTGTTTCCTAGCAACAAGATCTCATGTGTCTGCCCTTTTCAATATGCACATGTTAACAAAGACTAGCTTCTCTCAGCTGGGCCAGCAGCTGTACCAAAGTCTTCTTGGAAAGGTGTAAAAAAAAAAATAACAAAGCAAGTATTAGAGAATAAAATAAATAACAATGCAAAGGTGTGAAAATAATAACTTTTTTTAGGAAAAAAAAAACAACTGTTTACAGCTAAAAAAAAGTATAATAAATACAGTTACTTTATAATGAGGTCATTATATCCACAGGTTTTTCCATCAGTACAATCAAATATGACCCGCTGTTCTTTTCTATATGTTTTGATCCATTTCCATTATTATGCGATTTATCCAACCTTTGATTGACATGTTGTAGTGTCACCCAGTTTTTGATGGATATAAGGAACACAACCAAGAAGTTTTGACTAAAATGAGATGAAAGGAGTTAAACAACCCTCTATTGCTTAGGAAATGCAGTGAAGATTGTTAACATACTTTATGAATGCCATGGTCTCCCGAGATTGTGGGATAAGGCATGCAAATCACTCAGATATCTTTGTCACACAAAAACCAAGAAATATCCCCTGATCATGGGATTGTAGGACAACACATGCAAGTGAATAACGGGCATAGAATTATGGAAAGAGACATGGAAATCACTCAAATAATGTCACATTTGTCAGAAGTTTAACCAGAAATTTGTTTCCTTTGCTAAAACCACTATTCCTCAGAAGATGTTGATACGTAACTTGCACAAGAAACAAAAAAAATAAAAACTGATAGAATCAATTTAGGACACCTGCAGGTTGGATATATGGCTTTAAATCTCACACTGAGATGGTTATTCACTAAAGTCTGAATTGTTGCGTATAGGTGTGAATTTGCCAGATAAATACAGTCACAATAGGCTGCTCCTGTCGCAGACTCATCTTTATAATGAGAATATTGTCGCAGTCGGGACTTTATTATGGGAAAATTTTTGCAATCTTAACTTTAAAAAATCGTCGCGACTTTACAATGGGGAAATTGTCGCAGATTTACAATGGGAATCCTCTGTTTGTGAATTCGACAATTGAATTCGCAACTTAGTGAATAACCCCTGTATCTGTGCTAGTAAACCAGGGATTCTCCATATACACATGACCAAATGGAATTAAGGTGTGTTTGTCACGATCTCATGGATCATTTTATAATTTCCTTAATTTAAAGGCTCTACCAATACTGAGACTTACTGGTTTGCTGTTAGAATGCAACTCACTTCTCTATACTGTTTCCCATAGGAAATCATTACCGTGATTTCCATGCAGTTTGTTGTATGTGATATTATTTTAATTTCAGCAACCATAACCTGTTATTTTTATATAGGCTAGTTTATAAATAATAATCTAAGTGTTTTCAGCAAACATTTTTACAGAAGAAGGTTGCATAAACTTAGAAAACCTAATAAAAAATATTTTAAGCATGCAAGCCTCCTTCTGAAAAAAAAAAACACCTGGACATGTTCTGGAACATGTCGTATGCGATGCCTACATTAAGGCAGTGTCAGTTTATCTAATATAGCACTGTAGCCCAGTTTTGGTGCGCACTTTTCCTCTTCTCAACTAATGAAATGAAATTGCATGAAATAGTTGTTAACAGTCTTTGGTAACAATACATTTTTGGATTTTTATGTGTAACTATCACTGCAAGCCTGTGATGCTGTGTTTAGCATTTTTTATGGTAAGGGTGCAGTAATAGAATAGATTAATAGTTAACATAAGTGACAAAGGATTAAAATGCCTTTACCTTAGTTAAAAATATTTCATAAACATCAAAAAATGTGATGATCAATCTCCCATGATAGAAACAGCCATTTACATTTTAATGTCTGTCTATATGGGAATATAGGGAAATGGAACTTCTGGAGTCAGTGAATACACATAAGTATGAGTGCAATAGAATTTTAACACTGTAATGTTTTAAACAATACTGAAAATGTAATAAATATAAATTTAGAGAAATATAATTATGTGTATTATTACTTTACAAATAGGGCCAAATATTATTTAAGGGATCAATAGCAGTAGCTGCTTCACTTTTGCAGTAGTCTTTAGGGATGCCTTTATTACATTATTGTACCATTGGTTTCATTAGCTGGTTTATGGATGTCTACTTCCAACTGCCACCTTTATAATAATTTCCACGGAGACATAAACAACCTCAAAATCTACCTACCGCTTTAGGGGAATAATTTTAGTAGCTGGTACAGACAAGTAGGGACAACTATATAATGATAAATACTTGTCATATTGACCATGCTGTTCCGCAATATAGTACATCTAGATGTGGAAAATAAAGCACACAATATGTTGTGATTGTTTTGGGTAGGTGCATATCCTGCCATAAATGCATGGAAGAGATTGGATGCTGACAGTAGGGATGAACATTCATTTACAGTAGACAGCCCACTTTCCCAAATGAAGTCCAGAATCTGTGAGTGATATCAAGCTCTTCAATGATAGATAGGTTATTTTGCTTCTACCTAGGGGATTGAATCTGTCAGTCAAAAGGTTTCAACAAATATATTTGTCAAGGATAAAGAAGACAGAAGAGAGATTTCAGCATCTACAGAAAACTCATGCTTACACTATGAAGAGATCTCTTTGTGTTTGAATTGTTAAAGGTTACCTTAACTTACAGAGAGAAAAGGCTTTACTGCAACAGACATTTTCACTAGATTTTGAAACTAATGTTTTGGGGGATCTTTGGGATCAGAGCCACAGGCAAATGAGATCAACATAATGTCATTTCATAATAATACAATTTATTTCAAATTTAGGTGTCAACATTTAAGATAACATTATGGCTATATAAAATTACAATCAGTCATAGAAGACGTATCAATTGTCACAAACAAAAATGGTCTCAAATCACTTACACAGATGTGTTTCAATGTGGAGTTATTAGTTGCATTTAATGATAAGCCATATATACTGTACTAGGAATAGTTAGAAATAGCTTTCTTCCTTAATCATTTGGTATAGTCACCTTTTAAAATAATATTTTCCATACACAATCACACACCCTGTGAAATGATCTAGTTAGATCCACTTGCCTTTTATATAAAGTAAGTAGAGAAGAAGCACATGGGAAGATCATATCGATTCACATGTTAGATATATTTTGTATGTTCTGAGGGATTAGCATTGGATGTATGTGAGATTTGCTCAAGATAAAGCTTGGTCACTTCAATGAAGAGACTAGACTGAGATAAGAGATAAAGGGTAGAAGTGTTGGCATAGGTCTCATTTAGTGAAGGTAGTTGACAAATCCAATGGCAGAAAAAACAGTGTAAGGCACTTGTTGAGTCAATGTCCCTAACTATTTTTGCATCCTAGGAAAACTTGCTGTGGAATATGAAAAGACTATGACTTCATTAATAATCTATTACTGTTGTACTTTTGCACAGCTGCCACAAAAAATATATATTAGCCTTAAAGTGCACCTGTCACCTCAAAAGAAATTATTAATTTAGGTTCTACTAATGAAATAAACGTTTTTGTAAATACTGTATATATTTAAAAAAAATGTACCTTTATACAGTGTTTCTCTCTGCCATCTTCCCTATCAGTCCAACTTTTCTTTCTCGAGTCAGTTGGGTGGGGCTAAATGATGATTAACATTATAGCTCCTCCAGTCAGATCCCTGCTAGATCATGATTTAAGGGATCTGATTGGAGGAACTTTAATGTCAGTTATCCTTTTAGCCCCCACCCAACCTAACTCAGGAAAGAAAAGTCAGGCTAACAGGGAAGATGACAGAGAGAAACGCTGTATAAAGGTACATTTTTTTAAATACATATATATTTACAAAAACGTTTATTTCATTAGTAGATCCTAAATTAGTATTATTTTTGAGGTGACAGGTGCACTTTAATGATAAATGATCCCAGACAAGTTGTAACATATTTCAAACTCACTAATACTTATTTTTATCAAGTTGGTTTTATCTATTAATTATATCAGAGATTATATCTCTTTGAATTCTAAAATTTGTTCTGTATTGTGGGGATATCCTGATTTGCTAAACTTATTTATTTATTTTTCTTGCACATTTATTTGCATTATTGCATTATTAATAGTGAGCTCAACTTCAAGAAAACTGATAAAAATATTTCAAAGGTAGACCGTTTTGAAGCTAAACTTCAGTACTCAATATTATATAACATTTTTATTTTTAATAAAAGTGTGTGCAAGCTGACACATGAATAATTTAAATAGAGCCGTGCATATCTTAATATTTGTAGTTATTAATTTGTTGCATTTTTCTTTATAAGAATAAATGGTTTTTAGGAAGCCTTTGAAATCAAGATTTAAAGTTGTTTTGGAGAGAACAACAATACAAACCAAGCTGGTATGAAGCAACAAGGTCTTTGTCAGCTACTAAATGCCTTCCAATTAATTTTAGATAACATGGTGAAACAGACGGTAGTTTTAATGAATGCAGTTGACCTTTAAGAATAATTAATATCAGAATAACGTTAGGCTAAATTTGAAAAAAAGAAAAAAAAAAAAAAGATTAAGATTTTTATCTATACACAGCTTAGAAAGTTTCAGAGCAATCAATCTTCCTTATCTTTTATTTATTTTGACTTTTTTGTAATTAGTGTCCCAAGATTCTGCTGAAGTAACAAATATCCATTGGGTTAAGACAAGACAAACAAATCATTAGGATTTCGCATCAGCAAAAACACTTGTTATTTCCAACAAAAGAAAAAAAAAAAGTAATTTTTAATTCCCATTTTGGTTATGAAACTGATTTATAGAATTTGTACCATGAAGGATAACTGGGATTCATTCCTTCCACCCTGATCTCAGGTATAGTTTACAAAAGGTATGTTTAACTGTATTATCAAGATAAATAGTTTTGCATTGTTTACAGTTATCAATGTTAACTTCATTGTTCACATACATAGATTATGATAGGAACATAATGGAGGTTTATTGTCCCTTTATGTTACTGAGCAGTGTTATATGATACAAACATACAGACATCCTCTCTCTTTTCTGCTCCTGTGATGTTGGGGAATGAAATTGTGGTTTTTGGGAATACTGAAAACTGCATCCTGGTTGGGATGAAGCCCTTTTGGAATTTATTGTGGGAGTAGGATGGCCAGCCACTAGTAATTGACTTTGTTATACTACACTGCAATTCTTTCAACATGTGCTTAATTTAAGTTTAGATTTATTAAATTATTGGCAAACTGATATTACGATTATTATATATTTTTTATTTGCTGTGAAATTCCTTATTTTCAAGTCAGTACAAACCTCTGACTTGTTACTTTATTTCTTCCACTATAAATTAAATTCAGTTGTTTTATCTGCATGACACATTAATATTGTGTTGTAAATAAATAAAGACAATTTTATTGTTTTTAAAACCAACTATTACTATAATCGCATAATGATGAGAAAAGGGACTATTAACATACTTAAGTTTGGAATTTATTTTGTTTTCCATTGTTTTACTTCGTACCCTTTAAGATCTTCCTTGATCAAAAAATAATAAAACAGAAAAATGTAAAATAAGCATAAATATTATCAAAATAAATCTGTATGTATCAAATTGTGACATGTATGTTATTACGTTCAGCTAATAGTTTTGAAGCATCCTAATGCATTTTACAAATATATTGCCAGTTAGCATAAAAACAAACATCAATGTTCATTTGCTTACTTGTAGACAAAAATGAGCTCGCTGGGAGATTCCTAATAAGAACTGTAAATTTACTGAATTTTATGAATGAAAACACAGATGATTCCAGGTTACCCATCATCTGAAAAAAAAAAGTCTAAACCACAGCTCATCATATCATGTTGACTTGTAGGAGTGGTCTGAAGGTTTTCTTACACTTTTTTGGATTGCTATTGCTGTTTATAATACAATAACATATGTTTAAGAATGCCATTAAAGATGAGGCCTAGCTTTGTAGCCATGGTATATTACCTCTTTATAAAACTAATTCTACTGCAATTTAAATAAAACTCAAGAGAACTACAAATGCATTCATAATATTCATTAGTTTTTTTCCCTAACCATGATGTTAAATTTCCTTCACATCCATAATCTCCTTTAGATATGCTAAGCTAACAAAACCTTATAACAACTCAGTTCTCATTTCAGAGTAAACAAGGTCAGTAAAAATGTTGGTTGTTGGTAATTGTATTTTTTGTGTGTTATCACCTGAGCAACTAAAGCCATATTCACTGTATAGCAAGAATTCACCGTTTGTGGCTTTCAGCTTGAAGTGTTGACAGCTTGAGCTTTTGTAAGAATCATGTTCACATGGATTTCCTATGAGTTATCCTGTTTCCATTCACTGTTTAGAAACATGCTCTTGGATTACATGGCTTCTCAAGGCATCATGTTTAATATCTGTGTATGTCTGTCTGCAATAGGGAAATCAGGTGATAAGTTCTGTTGTGTTAGGGATTCATGTGAGCAGGTTAGTGTTTTGAGTAAAAAAGAGAATTTTATTGACTTCCTAGCAAGAACAACTATCAAATAAAACAAAAAAAAAAGATAGCTAGATAGATAGATAGATAGATACTATAGGAATATATAGATAGATAGATAGATAGATAGATAGATAGATAGATACTATAGAGATAGATAGA
>WMED01019764.1:0-12336 GCA_019650415.1 Pipa parva
TGACTTTACTGTGGGAATTCTGATGCAGGCGTGGATTTGCTATGGGAATCCACTGTTTAGCCAATATGGAGTAGAGAATCGGGGGGGAAGCCACTCATCAAATGATGATAATTCACTTCAGCAGTCAAATTCTCACTTCAGTCAATAACCCCCTCAACCCACAGTGAATCTTGGGGGGTTATTTACTAAAGTAAGAATTCTACTAACAAATTCAAAGACAGTGGATTCCCATAGCGAATCCATGACCGCAACAATATTCCCATAGTAAAGTGGCAACAGTGATAATATTCCCATAATAAAGTTGTGACTGCAACAGTAGCCATCTATTGGGTAGTGTGCGACCATCGTTCACACCTTTATGCGACAATTTGGACTTTAGTCAATAACCCCCTTGGAATGATTTATCTAAAAAGAGGCTTGAATTCATGTAGCACTAAATAATACAATCTTTCTAACTATTCATATAAAAAGCAGACACTTTGTCTTATTTGGGTAAGTTACTTTTAAAAGTGTCTTGGTGCAAAGTCCAAATAATAAAAGTAAATTCTATAGAATTTCACTAAAATGTTTGCCAGATGCATTTGGAAGAATGTGATCTCTAACCTGAAGTGTTACTATGGACAAAAACAAAATGTCCACGAGAAATAAAAACAAAACATCTGTTTGAGAAAAGATATCATGTTTGACAATAAGATAGCAAACAGTTTCCATATGCAGGGAAAAGGACTATACTATGCTCCTGTTAAAACATACTGGATACAGGAACATAATACTCTATATCCAAAAGGTTTAAACAGACTCTGGAATTTAAATTGCTTTATGATACAAAGAAAGTTTTGTGTTAATAAAAAGTTTTATTTTCTGTCTGTGGATAAAAGTTATGGTATCAAAAATAAAGTGATGAAAACTATTGTTTTTAATGGGCTGTGGAGGAAAAAGTGTAACAATCAAATAAAATTTCAATTCCTTAGAAAATCTGGCTTTTTTTAGGGACTTTGCACTACTAGATTCATAGAATATACTGGACCAATTTATAGCAGAATCGCAAGACGCAGAAGATGTATGTTTGTAAGAGTCATTTTTTTTTAAATATTGTATTTTCTAAGAAGCCTTAAATTTAAGCATTGAAAACATGATATTACTATGGAGGATGGTAAGAAATTATTTGTTACGTATATGTTGTTTAAATAGTTTGTACATTACTTGAAATTTTATTCTTATCAAGGATCCAGGATGAATTTAGCAATTAGGGCAAGAATGCAATGAATTCCTGCCTGAATTTATTTATAGTATGGGTTAGAATACAGAAATACAGCTCGGTCTTTATCCAACACTAGCTTACTTTGGCTATAATTATGACCAAAAGCCCAGATTCTGTAAAGTTTTATACACACCAGGGGTGGATGCCATGGTGCCTGGGTTGAAACTACAACTGCTACAACCCCGCTGCAGCCCCACAGTGTCTGCTCCCTGTGCCTCCCCAGATCCCAGTAACGTAACTTTTTGGACCAGGAAGGTGTAGGAGGTGCAGTTCTATGGGCCTAGTTACCTCTAAGTCTGCTAATAATACATAGCCCTACTGGGCAGTGAAGTGGCTCAGTGGTTGGCACTGCTGCCTTTTCAGTGTTTGGTCCTGCATTCAGTTCCATCCTTTGCATGGAGTTTGGGTTTCCTTTGGATAATCTGGTTTTCTCCCACATTTCAAAAATGGCTTTTTCCTGGTACCACGTTTCATTGACTTTTTATAGCAGATTTATAGTAATTAATATTACTATAGTACATAGTAATTCATTACTTAATAGTAATTAATATTAAAATAAAACAAAACATAAATGAGAGTCTCTGTTTGGGATTTAGTGACCTTAAATGTTCTTTTTCTTTTCTTAATTTCAACTTCATGCCTACTTTTTTGTGCAGTGTGCAATTTGCGCCATGCTTCCTTAAATGGATATAAACCCACAATCTAAAAATCCCCAATAACAGTATGTTTCAGCTATGTTACTTAGAAATAAAACACTGATCAGGTCAGGGATTTGTAGGTTATATGCTCATCACAGAGGCATTTGACAGCTTTTATGTTTATATATCTCTGGAAACTAGCATAAAAATCTTGTTACAAATCAGTATAATCCCCTGTATTTAATCTAAAAATGTACTTAGACAGCACTGTACAATATAACTTGTCCAGACTACTGAGACACATTCCCCACGCATCACCCATTAGTCTAACAGAAAAAAGAAATATCCAAGAGAATTCATTTAAATTGGCTGTATTTATTATTAAAAAAAACAGCCGAATATTGTTCTATAATACCAGGCTCCCTACTAGTAGAAGATAGATCATTTCATAGCACCTTTAATTTCACCATAATAAATAAAATGTTTGTTTATTCAGTTATATTTGTATTACATTTTTGCCCTAAGCCATTCTTAAATTCTAATTTAATTTGGCTCAGTGTACAAGACTAACAAAGAGTTTTAGTCCGTAGCACAATGACATGCATAATTATGATCCCATTTCCATGATATTTAATAAGGTTTTGGAGGATAAAGTGAAAGAAATACAAATCAGAGTTGCTCAAATGTAAATTTAAAACAAACTGCTTATTCTAGCAATTTATTTGTAAAACTCATGTGTAAGGTTGGCTACTGCTGGTCATGACACATCAAACCGCATTCAGCTAATTCATTTCAATGTTCACTATAACTATTTTTAATAATTAGGTCAATATCATTGGCATGATAACAATGCAAATGTGAACAATCCCCTACTGTAGAAACAATGGACCTTATTGACTAAAGTCTGAATTCACCTCACTACAATTCAAGCTGCATCAACAAAATAGTTGCAAATTCACTTCTCATTATTGACTAAGCAAATAGACTTGTTGAACAGGCGGACAGCAGCAATCGCTGTCAGATGCATAGTGTGGCATAATCAGTCAGATAGAAGTAGGATGAGAAGTCATGTGGAGTGAGGCGAATTTGACAACTGAAGGGCAGTGATGTCAGTCTAACACTGTCCCACTAACTGTATTCTGTGAATATTCTATCTATAACTATGTCACCTTGTCTCTACATCATGTTTTCATTTAATCGCAGTCACCATTGTCAGTTTTGAAGAAATAGTCGCCTTATGCAACACTGGAGCCCTGCCATCAACTCCCCAATTCGCTTTCAAATGGGGAAGTCAAACAGGTGAATTGTGAGCAGTACACCTAGTTGCATTCACACCTTCCACACACTCCACAGCTTAGTCAATAGTAGAATTACCTGAGCACACAAAATGATGTGACTATCATAGACACCCAAATTGGTCATGTATTCGCCACTTTGCAAATTTTAGTCAATAGAAGAACATAGGAAAATGGCAAATAGATGTGAATTCAGACCTTTACGGGACTTAAGTCAATAAGGCCCATTATCCCTTACAAAACTGAGCTTGTACCACTGAACCTTTAGCTCAGGAGAATTGCTCACATACATAGAAATAAATGGATAGAATGGGTCATTGTTAAACAAATTTTACATAAATGCCTTTCAAGTGGGAACATACAGATCTTTGAATTATTATCAAGGGGTAGTCGCTTTCATTTTCATGGATTCTTTGGAAAATCTATGAGACCGGGGCGAAATTTATTAAAGTTGTAAATTTTCAATCAATCGATTGATCACTTCGCCTTTAATAAATTTCACCCTGAGATCGAGCTTCTGAAATGAATACTGTCATTTTAAGAAGATGATCCATCAAACATTCTTGGAATTTTTTTTCCAAATGGCTTCCTAAAGGAAAAGCCTTCAAGTTCTGATGTTATCACCATTCACAGCTTTAGTTACTTGTTTTTTTTTTTCACTTAATTATTAATCATTTTATATTTGAAAAAGTTCCATTTTGCAATCAACACAATAACTATGTTGCAGGTGTCTGAGTGGGTGTGCAATGAGTGTATAGTAAATACAAAAGACTTGTAAAAGAATTTAGAAGAACAAAGATCAGTTTTAGATACTGATACAGGCAATTTTCAGTTTCCAACAGTTTTATAAAATTATCCATTTTTTACGTATCCCCTCTAGAAGACAATATCTTTTTTAAATACTCCAGAGAGGAAGTGTCAGAAGCAACATTTCTTTTTCAGGAAGAGTTTCTGTAAATATTGCAAAATGATTTGGCACACACCTCATTCACCGATGGATTGTGGATAGTAGCATATAAATAAATGGGGAACGAGTGCTAGAACAAATTCTATGATGAAAGAGTCAGGACCTGTCTGGGACACTGGAATGTGTTTTAAATATTTTTGTCATTAGTCTACTTTGAATGTTACTGGTTTGATCTTTCAAAAAATTTTTCATCCCAAGACCATTTATAGAAGATGATGCCATCTGAGGAGGTTAAATTTGTTAAGGGCATTTTAAGTATATATCATCTTAGATAACATTGTAAATGTTATAAAGCCTCATATCCACATTGATCTCCTAGGACAAAACTTACAGGCTGAGAGCTTCTTTAAGAGTTTTTTTTTGACAGTATAACATTTAGTTAATTACTTTGGTTCTTATAATTTCAAGGGACCACTCACTTCTGCATATATTATGTTCTATTCATTGATAATAATATTATAATTTGTTTTAGTTCAATTAACTGTTGGATTCGTCATGTTTTCCATTTACCGTATGTAATGATGCTTAATTTGCAGTAATTATAGCTTTGGAATTTGTTTGGGGTAAATGGCAACCCACAATTTGGCTTAGCATTTTTCTCAGTTTTTTTCAAAGCTCACCCCAGAAAAGGTAAATAATGTTGTGATGTGGAGTTTGTGTAAGTCAGTCCGTTAATGAGCATAGTTGGGATCATTGTCATGCTGCATGATGACATTTTGTTCAGCAAAAAGAAAGTTTCCCCAACATTGGTAGCAACCAGCTGTCTCAGATTTCCCAGCGGTCTGGCTCATCTACTTCCATTATATCTGTGTATGTTTAACTCCATTAGTGGTCAAGTCCCAAGGGCTGTATCACTAGCACTCCTGTGCACTAATCATGACCATGCAATCCAGGATGACCCTGTGTGTGAGCGCCACCCTGTCACATTTCCACCAGTCAAAGAGTCTTTTTCAAAGTATAGCACTTAGCAAATATGGTTTAAAAGCAGGTTTTAACTTTATGTCTCATTCATAACATAATTGTTCAAATGTACTTTAACTAAACAACCAACTTTGCAGCTTGAAAGCTTTTGATAATGTGTTATTATGCTGGATTTATTCAGCTGAGCCCATTGCCATAAATGACACAGAGCAAGTGGAATGTAATATATTCACATATCCACAATCCAAAGGGTGTCCGACTTTTTCTTCCCCTATGAAAAATATATTTGCTATATAATATATTGCTCAAATTGGGGATTCTAAAACAGCTCGAGATCTACCAAGTTGCATCCACTGTCTTATTTATGAGTATCTCCACAACAATAACCACTTTCAAGAGTTTCTCTTCATCCATCCAATGACTGAGATAAACACTTCGCACCTTTTACACAATAATTGTCTGTAGCTCATTTAGGTTATTTTATGGAATCTGATATAGAATCTTTTCTAATCAGCAACATTGACTCTTAGTAAAGAGCAAACAGAACTCATTGGTCAGTGTGCACTCGATCAAATTTAATTCAGTGAAAACAAAAATTCAATTGGCAAAAAAAAAGAGAAAGACAAAAGATTTTAAAAACATTTAAAACAAATGAGGTCCAGAATGGACAGAATCTCAGTGAGTTACCTCCAAAAGATACAATCTATGTACATAGAAAGACGGTATAGTCAATCTACGCAAACCAAATCTATCTTAAATATTAGGATATATAGAAACATCTATTAAACCTTAAACACATACGTCATGTATATATGGTGGATTAGCGTTAAGGAGTTAGCAGTGTTATTGTCTTCATAAACAGTCATCTGTCCATCGGTCAGAGTAAAGTGAGTTTTGGATGTCCCAAGATCTCAGAGCTATATAAGAGGATGGCAGGAGACATAGCTCATAGATGCCGGACGCGTTTCGCCCTTGTAGAGATAGGGCTTCCTCTTGCGGCATCATAAATGTATCCTCCCTTGATGACGCACATGCTCTCCTATGGGACTATTAGGAAATGCAGGTGCGGGGCTTCACAGGGAGAGCGGCAGAAGAGGAGAACGTGGCTGAACAGATCTGCATCAACAGGACACAGTAGTGTCGGTGACACAGAAAGAAGATGGACTCCCTAACAAGGAAGTGCTGGATAGCACTTCTACACAGGTTAGAAAATTGATTTTAGGGCCAAAATTGAAAAATAAAATGCATTTAATAACAGTTAGTAATTGGTATATACTAACACATGCATTTTTTTTCAATTTTGGCCGCAATGTCCCTTTAACACATCTATAAAAAAGTACTGATTCTGAGATTTCCAGGCATGTTGGACATATTAATTCAACATCAGTAGCAATCACAACATTTCTGAAAAATCTTTGGAACAGAGCTGAATTTGCTTCAGCAACTTAGCAGGTGTATATATTTAGCTTTCACATGAATCAAATCCACCGGGTGCAGATGTGGCCTACAGTACTGACTATCTTGCATCTTTATTGATGATTTTATTTTCCACAATACAACCCCTTATTCTCTGGCACAGCTCATGAAATCTGAAACTGCATTAAGATATGCAAATAAAAAAAATTGTTTTGGCTATTTCAAAAAGAATGGCACATGATAATCTGTAATTGGATTTCATTAACAGGTGTTAAAGAAATTATTACTTGATATTCAAAAATCCTAAATATGAATCATTTTAGAACAGTGCAAGAGGCAGCTGAAGAGAATTCATCATAAGAGGCCAATTTATCAGGTCTAGTAACCCATAACAACCAATCAGAAGTTGGCTTTCTACCTTCCTGTAGGCCAGTTAATACTAACTTCTGATTGGTTGTTACAGGTTATTCTGGAAATATTGCACCTCTTGAAGAACTCCCCTGCAAAACTTTAAAGATTGCCCTTTCTGACTCTGCGCCCTGCCACTATAACAGCACCATCTGCACGGAGCCAGTGTGTTCTCTATCTGAGCCCCACCACCTGCTGCTGGATCTTATAAAGAATAAAAAATAAAAATAAAATAAGAATAAACTGCTATGCATGCAAAACAATGTCTCTCTATTCTTCTCTTCACCATAACCAACAGAAGCACAGAGATAACTGAGCATCACTATGGCTAGATGCTGATACAATTTAGTTCTTCAGTAGAGCAATTCATACAATAATGGTACATTTCAAAACATATGGGCCATTCATTCTTCTGTATTCTGAATTGTGAATACCATTAGTGAAAACATTTCCCTGAAGCCAATGATGGCAAAACCCAAACATATATTACCTTCCTTTGGATCAACAGCCCCAAAACATATTCAGTGAAATAAAGGAACTAATGCATATTTTACTTAAATAACTATGTTACTATGTGACTTTCAGCCTTAATGAGACTGAGTTCTCTTTTTTGAAATGTATTAAATGATGTAATCTGATGGTATCTCCAAGAATGTGTTAATTTTGCTTTCTGTAAGTAGTTTAAAGTCATGAATAAATAACGTGAAAAGTAAATGCACACTTTGCTGATTGATTTGGTTTGCAAACGAATCTCTTGGGCTTTTATTAAGTTATTTTCGGATAAAAATGGAAATGCTTTATAATTATTTTTCATTCACATATAAGTGCAGTAGGGATTAAAATGAAGTAGGTATCTGGCACTATCTGTGTCCATCTAAAAACCTGCTCATGTAGATCAAGATTGACTTGAATCTAAGGCAAAAAGAAAGAAAAATCTAGGATGTAGAGTGATGTTAAAATTATCTGTCTACATTTCACAATTACCGTATTTTCCGGACTATAAGGCGCACTTAAAATACTGAGATTTTCTCAGCAATACTAAGTGCGCCTTATAGCCCGGTGCGCCTAATCTATGGACTGACCTCAGGCATCGGGCAGGCATCGGGCAGGCATCAGCACTCAGCAGGCATCGGGCAGACCGTGCAGGCATCGGGAAGACCGGGCAGGCATCGGGCAGGCATCTGGCAGGCATTGGGCAGGCATCTGGCAGACTTCGGCAGGCATCGGGCAGACTTTGACAAACTTCGGGCAACACGCGGCAGTTAATGAGGCAGTGAATATTCATGAGCCGGAAATCGTCATCGCGCTGCGCCTTATAACCCAGTGCGCCTTATGTGAGGACTCAGACCCGAAAGAAGCCACTGAAGGTAAGTGCGGCTTATATTCCGGTGCGCCTTATGGCCCGGAAAATACGGTATCCAAAAAGGTTTTAAATGCTATATCCAGGGTAGAAACTGAGCCCAGTCTCTTTTTGTCTTTGATGTATTTTAGCTTCTATTTTAATCTCTCTTATTCTACCTCTATCTGGTCTTAAAACTATTTATTATTCAGTAAGTATTATTAAGTAAGTCATTAGTAACAGTTGCAGGGCATTGTGATATGTAAGATATGTACATATACAGAATTTTCCTGTAGGAACCACATATTATTTCTAAGAATTCTTTTAAGATGTAGTTGACTTATATCATATGGGCACATAGTATTGCAACTAATAACCAACCAGTCCTGGTTCCTTGCCTAATGATTCCCCATTAAATACATATCACCATCTCTGCCTGGAAATAACACCTTAAGAGCAAGTATCACCAACTGGATCATACCATCACTTTGAAAATAAACAACAACCCCATAAAGAAACCATTTTTAATTGAAACACTTGTTTCTTTAGTATAAAGAAGATGTTTTTGTACTTTTCTTTCTTATTTCTTAAAAATTAAACACAAGAGTCACATAGATCAAGGGTGGGAGATCTACTGCTTCCCTGATTTCAGTCCAAGTGGCCATGAGGACCCCCTGTACCTTCCATTTTTGACCTGCACACACTTTGACTTCTACATTGTCAATTTTCATGGGGATTACAGCTTTGCTTTTAACAATCCAATGACATCAGGACAGAAGAGATGAGTTCAAAAGGCTGAAGCTTTTATTCCTACCGGCTTGCTGGTGACATGTTTTGGCAGCCTACAACACTTTGGACAGCTAAGTTTCAAAGGATTAAGCTTTTGCTCAGTCTTCCAAAACTTCCCCTACTCAGAGAAAGTTAAGTGGGCAAATATAATCCTGTCCAACCATTCTCAAATCAAAAGCAGTATGAAAACGATGCAAATGCAAAAGTCTACAAAGAGAGAATGCTTTGTGGCCATTCTGCCTGTTTCCAGGAGTTCACTGGTGTGGCCAGACTACATTAAATGCCACTGTAAACAACATCTCCTCAAAAGGGAAGGCAATGTTAATTTTTTACCAGAGATAAAAACAAAATGTTAAAAATGCTAGTGCGACCCTGGTATAAAACAAAGACACTGTGAAAGAACTCATCAGATGACGGTGAATGCAAATGTTATCAAAGGATATGTAAAAGGGATGGTAATACTGTTCTTTTACCAGGAGTGTAAGTAAAGTAACACTCCGTCAGCTAAGGAATAGTTACATTTAGCAGATTACAGTTTAGTAGTCCAGAGTCTTGTGGTTCTTCTGCAGCTTCATCTCTGCAGAAATAACAGAGAAACAAATGAATGTATTAGCAATAAAACATTTTTTTATAGAAATATTAACCTTTTGTAATGAGATTTTCAGTTTTTCAGGAGCTGTGGAGACCTTTTTTTTTCAGTAACTGCTTAATCTATGAGGCTTCCCAAGTCAAACAATTATAACTGTACCTTACTGTCAGTTCAATCCATTATTGGCTTCAAAGTCGTAAGAAATGTATTTCAGTCAACATTTTAATTCAGTCCAAGAAAAACAATATCATCATACAATAGCAAATTTCAAGGATAAAGGTCAAGGTTATATGTAGAAAACAGCACTATAAATTGCACACAGCTGCAGAGAAAATATTTTATATTGTCAAGTGTATGAGCAGTTCAAAATCCACTAGAGAATGAGTGCACAATTTCCGGTAAGGGCGTCTCCCCTAGGTATACCAGGCTTGTTTTCTGGGTGGTGGATTTCTGGATGCAAACTCTTGTAAGAAATTACTTGTTTATAGAGGTTTCCTGAAAAGAAATTATAAAAAAAACAACAAAAACTTAAAGTGTTAGTAAAGTTATAGACCAAACTATCCATATATATTAGATTTATAATGTAGAAACATAAACTGAAACATTGAAAAGTAAAAATGATTTTGTGTTTTTCAGTTCTCACCTCTTAATCCTGCAGCCTGTCTCCCCTGCATTAGTATGTACTTGCATTTCCTGGTTTGTGCCGAGTAGCCCCGCCCCCTAATGAGGTCACACAATGACTCATTCTGCTAGTGCATGCTTAGCAATCTGATACTTTTCTTGAACTGCTACAATGCTGCAGCTTTGAATTCCAATTAGGAAGGAGTCGGCTTTTAAGACAGAGAATGTGAGGGTGTGGGGGAGTGGCCCTCTCCACCAAAAAGTAATATTGTAGCAGACTTTGCTACTTGATGAATAGCCCCGGCAGTCACAAAAAATGTCATGTGGCCAAGGCATAACATTTACGATCAACAACACAAACAGTTGAAGGATGACCTGTTTAACAAGGGACTGAAACAGTCTCATATTTATTGGTTGACCTTCGCATGTCTGTCCAGATGTCATTTGATAAAGGGCTGGAGGCCTAAACATGATACGCCAAATAAAGGGCATTTATACTACCATATTATTACTATTACTACCACTTTATTTGCATAGGTTTTTGAACGTACCTCTTGGCATCCTGGTACATAGATCACTATTGGCTCTGCTATTAAATGGATTAATTTGACATATGTCATCACAGAACATGTCAGGATGCGCCTTATTTTCCATCAGTGGGGTTATATTCACAAATATAAGTGCAAATTTGCACTAATGCTGTAACCCACAGTGATCAGTCAGACACTTTGGTAAATGATTCCAACTGCTGTAAGCTGATTAAAGCTAGTCAGTGATTGTTTGCAGGGTTATTTTTGGGTGCCAGGGCCACAAATTAATAGAGGGACACCTTCTGAAAACCAACCTATGTTGTTCCCTCTCTCTGCCTGGCACCGACCTGACAATACCAGCACATAGGGCCCCACTTTCAGTTTTGGCTAGGGCTCCACTCTATCTAAAACTGGTTCTTATTAGTTGCAATGGGTGACAACACCAATACAAGCTTGCACCTATGTTTTTAAACACACCCTTATTGTTTGACATTGTAAAAAACTACCAAGAGCATTTAGCTTTCTTGTTACTGGTGCCTAAAGTACAGCCTTCACGTCCCCTGGAGTGTTTAAGGATTTTCTCTCTTTTCAATATCCCACCATCCCAGATTAATTACAACCACTCAGAAGCAATTATCATATTAAGAGTTGTTTAAGCACAGAAAATTATATCTGCTAATTTGAACATGGGCTTTTAAAAAGGCAATGCTTCTGCTTTAGAAATAAATTGTGAAAATTATAACTTTCACTGTAAATAAAGACGCAGAGATAATCTGACACCTATTTTCTTACCATTTACAAAGTATTATGAAGAAACCATTGCTTGAATTTCTTTCCCTTCTTATCAGGCAAGAACATGTCAACTGTTAATTGAGTTATTTAAATGTATAGTGTTCACTAGATGTGAAAAAATGAATCAGAAGCCACGTTTTTATGAAATGGAATCTATTCATTTTCATTGCTAGAGTAGAAATATAAAGTTAGAAAAATATTAAGTCATAGTAAATGTAGAAACTAACGTTACCCACTCTGTTATGTTCTTCCAAGTGAGAGAAGCTCCAAAAAAATGAAGCCCCTTATACATTTACTGTATGATGTTTGTAAAGGATGATGTTTTGTGAACGGTAGAAAGTTGGAATTAGCCCCAAAATGTTGGTTTCTTTCCCTTTTCAATCATTACCGCTGATCTTTTCGACAGGAAAAGTGATCTGACTTTGGCTAAGTGACAGGAACATTTTCACAGGGAACAATGGGTTTTCGCCACCCTAATCCAGGTGGAGAGTTTTTGTTGACAAAATTGATCTTATTTGGCTTGATAAATATCAATATTGGTGCTATCAATATATTAGCGCTGTTTAGCCTTAATTTGCTACCATTAAATCAGTCACATCTTTATTTGACTTTATAAGAGTCCTGCACTAAGGGGGGAATTCACCAAGCTCCGAAGTGAGGTGCGTTCGCCTCACTTCGGAACAACTGAAATGCGCATGCTGATGTCCTGCGCGCGGACACCAGCATGCGCATTAAAGGGATTCCCCTCCTGGCGAGAGCACTCGAGTCTC
>WMED01019765.1:0-12335 GCA_019650415.1 Pipa parva
ACATATGATCAAATTGTTAGTGGTCAATAATGTTTATTAACATAACATTTGTCTGCATAGAAACTAGTAGGGAATAGCCACTCAGAGAGTTTGTTTATGAGGATTGAATTTTAATGGGATGTTGTAGAAGCCTTATCAAATAGCTGTATTTGACTATGCTTTCCAGAGTAACCCTTTAACCAAGAATGAGTGCTCTCAGTTAGATCAATAAGTTGACTTATTTGATATATTGTCCCACTAATAGCGATACCATAACATTTCCTTTGAAAATAAGCTTTGCACTATATATTATTTACTCATTTGAAGTTCAAATAACTGCTAATGAATAAACTGTTCTAGCAAACAAGAGATAAACAATTTTACCAATCTGATATTAAGCCATATAACATGCAGTGTATGTGGGTATCCAGTTATAATTTGACATCACACCAAATGCTTTGTAATGCTCTTTAACCCCTGGAGTGGACCTTGGCCTTAAACAAATGATATCACCATCATGAAGGGAGAGGTGAAAGCTAGAATGACTAGAGGATAATATATAACCAACAGTAATATCTTCTGATTACAGAATACTTGCCTTCAGGACAATGTCTGAACCAAACACAGATTTAGTGTTATTTATGGAAGCACCTGCTTCTCTGTATTGTTCATCTGAAAACTTTGCTTCCTCCCCTGCTCCATTTTCCACCTGGACATTAAATCCTTGCTTTATTAAAGCCTGCACACCTGCAGGAGACACTGCTACCCTCTTCTCATTCTTTGTTATTTCTTTTGGAACTCCCACCACCAGATCTTTGAAGCGGACACCTGATGGCAGAGAAAGTTGTAGTTAATTAGCATTATATATGTAGCTCTGGACTGTGCGTCAACCATGATCCCATAACTATTTACAGTGACATTTTAGTAAATGTCTAAATGCTAAATAATCTAATGTTTTGGACATTTGTGCTTTTCTAGATTTGGTAATAGGGTAAATAAACCTTGATATTTGTGTTGTTGTCAGAGCTAACATGGTACTCATTGCTGGAATGCTGGTGTCTTTACTGGGGGTATGGATTTGGGGCACCATAATAATCAGCTTTTTGGTCATCCAGATCCTGTTTGACTAGTCACGAGCTTATGACACACGAGAATTCCATACAGTAAAAATAGCTATTTGCACAGAAAATGCCTGGAAACCAACATTCGAATTCCATTTCCAGATAGGAAATGTCATTTCCTATGAAAATATAACTGAGTAGGCAGGTTTTCTTACCTATTTTGTATAAACACTTATTTCATCCTATTTACGTGTGTAAAAACACACAATGAAAGTGATTTATTTTGAGTCTGACACATCAAAAATTGCTGAGTTTGCAGGAGGTGGTGTAAGAATGCTGACATGAATGGTTTTAACCAGAATCCTTTAGGACACAGCATTACTACAGTTTTAACATATGTCCTGATAAAAAGTTCTATTTTTACTAGCCCAGGGAACACTATGGAACTAATTCTTCAAAGTGCAAACAACTGCGCAGAAGTCAATGTTCAGTCTATTCACCACTTCCACAACTTCACATATTCAGAGAACTCTGCCAGATTAGGGGACTGATAGCAGGGTTCTCATTTTGTGTAAGGCGACTGTACACTCAAATGGTGTTGCACTGAGGGGAGGGAAAATAACATTTGCTTGTATCTAGGTGGCTTTAACTTGGAGACAATAATGCAACTTAAATGTGACAAAGTGGAGACAATGTCCTTCCTTATAATCAATCCTGCCTATTAATAGTATTTTTGACATTAATCTAAGAAACAGATCTATTGGAATTATGGGTAAATGACATCACTTTGCTTGGGTTAAATTCATATCACTATGCATCCTGCTATTTCTCAAGGGACTACACATGAAAATGCTCCGAATAGCATCCATCTCTGTTTGCTCCTTTCCCAAGGGAATCCTCTGTTTAGTGAATAAGGAGCAGTGTATTTGCATTTGTCAGAATGTAGCATTGTGAAGGAATCAGAATTCAGTATCCCTGGCTAATTCGCCCTCAAGGTTTTTCCTATACTATTGGGCTTGTTCCAACATTTTAAAAATGCCTGTAAAAGCTCTGGACACTTTTTTTTGTACTGAAACAATCCAAAAGGTCCCCATGCAGTGTTGATATTTGCAAATACTTGTTTGTGTATTATTTGTTTAAAAAACAGAGTTGTTTCATCATTTTTATTGAATAGTACTTAAGTTGGTGGTAATGTAGGATTTCTATATTTCATTCTCATGGGAGTAAGTAAATCTTTAACTCTTTAAAGACCATTATTGGTCCACCACAAAAAGCTACTTTCTGAGTATGTTTCTTCAAGGGTAAACCTGTAACACATAAAATTGGGCTATTTCCAAATAGCTTTTTTTTTTAATAAATTCCAATTAGACAAGCTATGCTTAATAATGTGATTACCAATCTGAACATAAGAAACCATGATAGAAGGAATGCATAAAATTTCTGGTGTGGAGTATGGGATAATATCCACATTTTCCAATTAATTAAACAATTCATGGCTGTTGAGACTGCCAACATTGATCAACTTTGTGTCCGCATAATAATAGACCTTGAAACGTGGAACATCCAGAACACAATATAAGAACATTACCAAAACACCAGTGATATAATTTCTTGTTTTCACTACTATGAAACAAATTCTCTGACAAATGAGGTTAAGTTGATTAATTCCAGACCTACGATTGACTCAGTCTTACTCCTGTCATTCAGACTGGGACTGTATTCCTGTCATCTTTCACAACTTATATTTTAGCTAGCCATATATATATATGAGGTCAACACTAATGCACCTTTACTGCATGGAACCTTACTAGGACCATACAGCTTAGACTGATAGCTAAATAATGGCAGAAAAAGTAAAGCTATAGAACATTTAACAATTCTATAACAACTGACTTCTCTGTTTAACAGAAACACAGTTGATTTTGATTTTTTGATCTATGGAGACTTTCGGCTAGCTATATCACTGTCAGAAAGTAATGTTTACTTCTACAAGGAAACACATTCCAGTGGATTTACCTTCTCTGAATAATAAAGTCCAAGGTCAACTTTTGTAAAAAGTTGGTGTGGTTAGTCCAAGAAGAGAACGAGGTAGTTGTTGTGCAAGAAATTATGTTTTTACAGAACATACATTTTATTTCTGTACACAATTGTACTAATTGGTATGTGGTGAATTAAAATGATTTCTTCCTCGTTTTCCCGCAGTAAAAAAATGGCAAAATATACAATTTATTTTGTTTCAAAGAGTTTAACTGGATTTAGATATTTGGAAATTTATATTTACCATACAAAATCAATTACTTTAAAGGAAAACTGAAGGTTGAAATAAAAACTAGCCATCTAAAGCACTACCTTCTACTAAGTAGAAGCGTCGCAGTGACAGCTTGAACTGTGTTGTTATATCATTGCAGACTTCACAGCACTTGTGAGAGTACAGGAGCCAGCGTGAAGCTCCATCCACTTATGCAAAAGAGCGCACACCTCATTGCACTTTTTTTTTTTTTTTTTTGGCTGGTGAGGGGAGCATTCTCATTGGGTGTGCAATGAACGTGATGACTTGCACACTCTTTTGCACCGCCGATTTGACTAGGTGGGCGGAGCTTCGCTCTGGCTCCTGTACCCTTCAAAGCGCTGTGAAGTCTGCCTCTGTTCAGTGATATGACAGCACAGTTCAAGTTGCCACTAGAATGTTTCAGCTTAGTAGAAGGTATTGTTTTAGATGGATAGTTTACAAATATACTGTGATAAGAATTTTTGTTCCTCTGCTCAAAATTATAATTATATATAATTATGTAAATAGCATTCAAAGCAATCTTAGAAGTATTAAAAGAGGCGGAAAAGAATAAGCTATTCATATATCTGCATTATAATGCAGATTATTAATATGTTAATAAAAGTGGCCTTTTTACATCCATACTAGCATTTTTATAATGAACATTAAATCTTATTAAAAATAAAAACTGCCCCAAACTTGTAAGTACCTTTTATGACCTGTGCATTCCATAATATCGGAAGAGTCCTAAAGTAGCATTTTCCAGTTGATTGCTTCAAAATTCTAAGATTGTACAGAATAGACAATGAACACTTGTTAATCTGAAGAAGTCCAGCCATTGTGAGCAGAGTCTTCTTTATTGACCTTGTCTTTGATTCCGAAGTCCTACAGGTGAAATGTGTTATTTCAACTACACTGAAGTCATTTATTTTTCCCTTACAATAACAAAAATCTTTTAAATAAAAGAGTAAAGAAAGTCAGAATGACCTATACATTCTGCTTTGTTGGAGAAATGAATATATCCATTCTAAGATTTCCAGGAACTGGCCTCCTTATAGTCTGAGTGAAACATTATATGCCATCCTAACCATTTAAACATATAATGCAAACTGATCAGGGGTTTGAATAAAAGATAAAGACAGAATAAAACTGAAGCAGACTGCTTAACACAAAAACAGTACATTATTTATTATAATCACACAGGAAAAAAAAGGAATTACCTCTCTAACATTTTCAAATTGTAATTTCAAATGCCCTTCCTGTACAACTTCAGATAACTTTATCACAAGTGAAAGATGGTTGTAGTCACACAAACATCAGCTTGCTTCTCTACAAATTATTCATTAGAATTCACATAATGAGACAGTAGCAATAATAAAGTATACTGAAATGCTACTGCAAATGAAAGTAAACAAAGTATGCATTCTGTTTCTAAAGGCCAGTAACTGAATTATATTAGTATATCTAGTTACTTTCAGTTGGTCTTTTGTTACGGAATTGTAGCTCACGGTGTCCTGTAAGTTCTGTGGCATACTAACCTGTGTTCTTTATTAGAAAAAGTCCAAAAGAACTGTAGAAGTTTGATAGAGTCTCAGATAATGACCTTCAAGCCGGTTCTTTTACGGAAGTATGGGTCTACGTATTGAATCATCTAAAAATAGGAGCCATGTGATATGGAAGCATTGTAGAATTGGCAGGCACATTGAAAATAACTTAAAGGGAAATAATGTAAAAACAGCAGCTTGCCTGGGTAAGTGTATACAGCTATGTATTGCTGGGACTGGTGGTATGCAGCTTCCATGAACTGCATTCTTTCCTTTTACTGCATTTAAATTTCTATTTCTTTATAAGTTACTACTGTTATACACTCTAATCAATGAGTTACTAATAGCAGATATCCATCAAGCATAGTACACTGGATATACAGGCAAGAAACCACCTTTGAAGAAAAATAGTTTCATACAAAAATCTAATTAGTAGCAGTTAAGAGTGTTCTTATTGTAAAATGTCAGAATGTGAAATAAAAAAATAATCTAGCTCCTATTAAATAAATTCTAAGCATGCCTGCTAACAACGTATAAGGCTCTTTCCGTGTAAAGTTAATTAAAAAAATAAATAGGAACTTCAATTAAGTTGAAATATCTTGTGAAAAAAGAAAACAACAACACATACAATGGTGCAAGGATTCCCAAAGCAAGCAGGAAGTAACAAAGGTAAAATATCACTGAACACCTACCATTTCAATAAACACTTAGCAGAATAGTGAAAGGAGGAAAGCTTTGTTATACATGCCAATACAGCGATACCCTCCTGCCACTAATGGTATTATATCTAGCTATATAATTACCCAATTGCTTGCAAATACACACTTTCTCTACTATGTGGATCCAAAACTTGTCTTTGACCTTATAGATGGTAGAGGATTCATTGCTTGCTTCAAATATTGGCAATTATAATCTATGAAGCAGAGTACAATAGAGCTGGTGTATATTGCTAGAAGTGTGGAAAAACTGGTAGTTTTCCTTCTGGATCCATGAAGAAAGTAGGGGCTGCATCAAACAAGTAATGCGATTAATCAATGCCACATTACTCCACCCATTATACACCAGTGGCAGTATGAATGAACAAATAAAGCAAAAAGTTTTGCTGGTAAGTCCTAAATGTTCCTTTTTCAAAACTCTGAAAAGGGAAATTTAAGACAGTTTCTGCAGGAGTAAAACTGCTATTTTACAATAAACGCTGCACTAGTGGAAGCTTATCCTTGATGCTGCTACAAGAACAAAGCATGACTGGCATTGTGCACAAAAAACACCACACTTTTCAAAAGGGAAAATTGGTATGGCTATGTGAATCCTGCACAAAAGAAATCTGCTCCAGCTACATGTCAGCTATACAATTTAATGTTACAGTGCAACTACATCAATAAGAAAAGTCACCATTTTGTTTCAATTTACTTAAAGCATAAAATGCCAACCAGCCTGTGTCGGGTAAGTATAGCCCTAAATTCCTTTTATGGGCCTTGCCTTTTTGCAGCCAAATTCCTTGAGTAGTTTTGGATTCTGGGGATCACGAGACAATGTGTAGTAGGGCTGTACACATTTTACAACATATTTGCTATTTTTACCATTTCATTTTTCAAAACAAAAAAAATACCAAAAATGATATTTACTGTTCCACAGAATTTGTGACAAATGTTAGCTGTATTTTGTTTTTGTTTATCTTCCAATTTTTCAACGTTTCCACCACTGAAGCTGAAGAAAATGGATGTATACTTTCAATAAAAAAAAAATAACACAACGGACGCATTTACTTAGAAACGGTATATTTGTAGAAAATATTTTGTATATAAACATCTTAAATAAATTATGGAACATTATTTACATATGTAAACCTTAATATGTTACAAAAGAGCACAAACTCTTTGGTATGCCATCATGCGCACAGACATTTTTGAATTCTATAGCACAAAACAAAACCCATATTTTATAGAAATCTAAACTAATTTGTACAGGTACCTGAAATATACTATGTCTCTATGTCTTTTACTAAAATAATAAAGATAGGCATTTCTAAATATATACTTAAATACTTATACCTTATAATATATAACCTTATAACCGGAAATATTGTTTGACTCCAGTAGATACAAAATGGTTAACCTTAAATCAGAATTTGCTTTCAGAACATTGGAAAGACTTTAAGGGAACCAAACTTTAAATAGTAGAAATATAGAACATGGTAAAGCATTCTTGACAGTTATCAAAGCAGCTTCTTCACAGCATCCAAATGTGGCCTGAAATTAAGCAAGGTAGGAATATTTACATTCAGCATATTAATTAGACCATTCAGGATACTTCACATATATATATGTGTATTGCATTGCAGAGCCAATTTTTGTGCATAGCATGTGCTAAGGATTAGCAATTTGAGGTTTATATAAAGAATGAGGGACTGTATTTTTGTAAATGCGTCTTACACTTGTTGGATAGTGTTTTTGCTATGGAACCAAGGTTCCATCTATTCTAGGCTATGTTTATGAAAGCTTCCAAATTCTATACCACTTGTTTTGAATACTACAGTAGCTGTACCCTTGGCTTCTCTTGTACAACATTTAAAACTACTAAATTATACAGACAGAAGAATTTTACCTTTGAAAGAAACTATGCCATTAGTCTTGAAAATATGGTTTTACACTAATTTGCCATTCCTTAAAGAAACATATTCTTGATGAGGTGATTCTGTATTGTTACTGTGCTCTGTCTACATTTGTCAGCAAAGTAAAAATAGGCATTACAGCAGTTTCAACCCCCAGGTGGTGGCCTGGCCACTCTGGCATAATCACTGCAATCCCTCTGTCCAGCAACTCCTGCATCTGGCAATCCCCCTCAGATTGGGTAAGTGTCTTTAATTTGGTCTGGGAGCATGGGAGGGGGCTGAGCTGTGGATGTGGGGTGAGGGGCTCCAGTATTAATCCAGCACCATGTGAGGGGGGCTCAATACTGTTTAGTTAAGTCACAGCTGGGGGCTCCTATTGCTGTTACTAGATGTAGTGCCACAACAACTAAACCATCACACACTGCAGGCCCTGGCTGTAATACTTATGCTGATTATAGTGTCTTGTTAGACACCATTTGATTTAAAATAAAATATTGAGACATTAGATCCCATGAATACATGCATACTGATGGAACACAAGCTGACATAATTGCAATGAACGGAATACAGTGACAAATGATGGGTGATAAGCTAAGTGGTGCTGTAATTCACAAATTCCTCATAATTAATGACCCCTAATCCAACAAAAAGGTTGTATGACTTATCTCATGTAGATGTTTTTTTTCCTAATGACAATATACTGGTCGCCAGTCCTCTGGCATACATATGTGTGTGACAATTGGGTAAAGTAATAATAATTAAAGGTAATAATTTTAGGACATTTTAATGTGTTTTTTGTGGTCCTGCAGTGTGCAGCACCTTCCTTATAAAACAATAATAATTACACGATTTATGACACTATAGAGCAGCCAGATTCCTAGAAATGGGTATCCCTGAGTGCAAAATCACAAATATGGGTGACTGGAGATTTGTATGTATTGACGTACTGGTTGTATTACAATCCCATCCCTAAAATAGTAAAATCTTAAGTCTGGCCATACTATATTGTGTTGCTACTAAGGCCAGGAAGGTAATTATCTTTCATAGTGCAGGGATTAAAGAATGAGCATGTTTGCTAAAAACAAAAAAAAAGGCATAAATGTAATTGATAGCAACACTTTGGGTCATAGGGTTAGGTCCTTCTTTGTCATTTTCAGGAAGATCATGGAAACATTAATTCAATTCTGAATAAAGAATCAGCACAAGTGTCTAGCTCAATTTGAGCCATTCATTACCACTTTTGAATGACATTCAGTGTGCTAAAAAGGCCATAACAGAACACAGACATTCATCCTGTATTATTAGGAATGTATTAAGTATCAACCCTGAACAAGTATTGAACCTATGGTGCATTGAAATAATTTCAGTTATGATTGGAGTGCCTTGTGTCATACTAATCTTAACCTGCCATGTAGCAGCAGAACCAGGAAAGGAAAATGTTTTATGAAAATGTTACTAAACCCTACAATTATAATTGGGCCTTGAATATTGGCTTTCTCAGGTAATAAAAGCCATGAAGATCACAATGAAGCATTAGTATGTAAATTTCAGAACTATTTCTCTCATAAAGCACTGGATGTTCACAGCAGATATAAATGGAGAGTAAATGAAACTGCGACTAAACAACTAAAAAACAAAAAGTCTGGTAGGTACTTAATAAGAAAAAGTGTACTTTTACCTTTACAATGAAAACTGAAAGATCTGTGCAATTAATCTCTTTATAAAAATCCCTAAATAGAGGAAGTTAATAGTAAACATTCATAACACAGTACTGTCTATTAGATTGTCCATCATTCTGAAGAAATGCCACTGACATTCAAAGAACTGTAAAGCAGTTAAACAGTTGTAGGTCACAGGGTGAAAGGTTCTCTCACAGTAATGAAATATTAACTTATATTGAGGCGCTTCATTTGATGAATGAGGAAGTCATAAGAATTTTCTTCAAGGACACTATTTTGATGATCCAGTCGGATGTTTTAAGCATTTCAGGTTTCTTCTCATTAAACAGCCACTGTTGTAACTTTAGTTCCATAATACGCTCATCTTCTATTCTCATTAAATGAGGGGGGGGGGGGGGGAAACAGTGCAAAAAATATGGCCGTAGCTCAAAAGAATTCTTTAAAAAAAATGTTATGGGAAATTATTTTCTATATCATAGTTTGGAGGTTTTCTCACTACTGAAACTGTTAAAATTTTCTGCTGTTTTCTTCCGTAAATTTTCTATCCAGCTTGTGCTGCTCAGCATGGTTTTTGCCAAGCCCGAGGAAGCATGTGAGTTATTCACGCGCATATTTTTCCCAGAGGTAATCAGTTCTCCATAGCCTTCTTGATGAGAGAAGGCATATCCAGATCTTCTTGAGCTTGTTCTATGTACCCTACGCATTCGATTCTCAAGAGGTTTCCGTTTCTTTTTTGCCTGCTGTAAATATCGAACCTTAGAAAAAGAAAATATGAATGTGTATAATTAAAGAGTCCATGCAATGTCAAAGAGGATACTGGTATTACAGTGCATTGTATAAAATAATAAGTGGTCATTAAAATAAACACCATAATCTTTTCAAGGTTGTCTGAACATATTTTTTAACAATTATAGAGTGAAAATAATCCCTAGGATTTTTATTTACAAAGACTTAAAAATAACAGTATGGTTATCACTTTTAACTGTCTTTAAAACAAAAAAAAAAAAAAACATTAAAATTGCTGTCTGCACTATACCTTTGGTCTTATTCAAAAATGCGCATATTTTCTGTTACAAATCTGTGGAAATGTATTTGTTAACAGACAATTATGTAAGGCTGAGAACAAATGGTTTGCTTCTTTTATAATAACAAATACAAAATTTTGATTAGGTTAGTCTTGAGCAAACCTTGTCAGGTGTTACTCCATAACCTTCAAACTATGTCTTTCAACAATATTTGAAGCGTTGACTGTAAATTGTTTACTTTATGAAACTTTTATGAAAAAAGGCAACAAAATAACTTGGTACTAGTAGAAAAAACTGTTGCACTTAAAAGGCTTAATATAAATAAAAAGAGTCTTGCTTTAATTAATCAATGTTTTGGTCCTCAGACATGGGCCTTTATTAAGAAAACATTTCTAATACAAAATATCTGAAAATTGTGAATTGGAAGAAGAGGATTAAATATTGTCCTTTTAGTGCAATAGCACACACACAGTGACATATGTATCCATCTACAAGTTCCTAAAGTAAATAAATAAGGGGGTGTTAACTAACAAGGGGTGAATACCAATGTAACGTTTTTCAGAAATAGGATATACTTTTATTTTATATTGTAAAACTGTACATTTGCAAATTTGTTTTTTTCAAGTTACTTATTCATTAGTGTAAATAAATGGAAATTAAGTTTTAACAAAATATCTGTTTTGTCTATCCCATTGCTTTGAAGTGAAATGCTTATATAGAATGCATACCCTTACCTTATCACTTAGCGTGGGACTTAAATCTACTTTTATGAACCGAAATGTCAGTACCGGCATGACACAAATCACAGTGGTCAAGAATATGACAAGCCAAACACTTTTTTGACTCAATGAATTTCTTGCATTTCCTGTGTGAACATAATAAAAAAAAAATTTGGGGGGTGGAGGAATGGGTGTAGTCAGTTCATTATATAAAGGTTACCTCAGACTTCTTCATTTACAAAATAAACATGCAAAATAATTTACTAAGGAACGCTCAATTTAACTGACCTCTGCAGGCTATATTAGCTGGAAACTTTCCTACACTTCCAAATAAACAGCTCAAAATCCCTAGGCAATATACACTGTGTTCCAAATTATTAGGCAAATTTAAATGACAAAGTTTACATTTTTTATTTTTCCATTAAACTCATAGATGATATTGTGTCTCAGGGCTCTCTGGATCACTATAATTAATCTCAGACACCTGTAATAATTCGTTTGCCAGGTGAGCTCAACTAAAGGAAAACTGCTTAAGAAGGATGTTCCACATTATTAAGCAGGCCACAGGTTTCAAGCAATATGGGAAAGAGAGAGGATCTCTCTGCTTCCGAAAAGCATCAGATAGTGCAGTGCCTTGGAGAATGTATGAAAACATTAGATATTTCATGAAAACTGAAGCGTGATCATCGTACGGTGAAGAGATTTGTGGCTGATTCAGAGCACAGACTGGTTTCATGCAGATAAAGGCATAATGAGGAAGGTTTCTAACAGACAAATTCATCAGATTAAGAGAGCAGCTGCTAAAATGCCATTACATAGCAGCAAACAGTTATTTGAAGCTGCTGGTGCCTCTGGAGTCCCACGAACCTCAAGGTGTAGGATCCTCCAGAGGCTTGCAGTTGTGCATAAACCTACTATTCGGCCATCCCTAACCACTGCTAAAAAGCAGAAACGGTTGCAGTGGGCACAGACATACATGAAGACTAATTTTCAAACAGTCTTGTTCATTGATTAATGCTGTGCAACTCTGGATAGTCCAGATGGATGGAGTAGTGGATGATTGGTGGATGCCACGATGTCCCAACAAGGCTGCGATGTCAGCAAGGAGGTGGTGGAGTCATGTTTTGGGCCGGAATAATGGGGAGAGAGCTGGTAGGCCCCTTTAGAGTCCCTGAAGGTGTGAAAATAACCTCGGCAAAGTATGTAGATTTTCTGAGTGATCATCTTCTTTCATGGTACAAAAAGTACTGTACCTTCCATATCAAAATCATCTTCATCCATGACAATGCACCATCTCATGCTGCAAAGAATACCTCTGTGTCATTGGCTGCTATGGGCATAAAAGGGGAGAAACTCATGGTATAACTATCATCCTCCCCTGACCTCATTCCTATTAAAAACCTTTGGAGTATCCTCAAGCAAAAGATCTAAGAGGGTGGGATGCAGTT
>WMED01019766.1:0-12335 GCA_019650415.1 Pipa parva
GGGGGATAGAGAGAGGGAGACAGAGATAAATTAAGAGTTAGCTGTAGATAGATTGATATAAGGAGAGGTTCAGACAGTTATAGAAATATATGGAGGCAAACAGAAGAAAATTGGAGAAGAGTTTTCATTTAATACAATTACCCTATATTTGAAATAATTATGTTTTTTTTTTGTGAACTATTTATATATAAAATTACAAAAACCAATTACCATTTTCAAAAATGTCTGGTTTCATAGATAAAAAAGGGACGAGAGGTATAAAGGTGAAATAGCGGATTAATCTTACTAACGCCACAGCTCCAATATAACGGCACAGATATAATATAGATCCCACTGCATGCAGACGTTGGGACGTATTTACTGTGCATGTTCTCTCATATCAATTTATTTCACCTCATTTTTTTCCATACTTTTATTTTTTTTAAAAAAAAACCTAAAACAGTATTTTATTTTCCCTATTTCAGAACCAAAGACACCATTTTAAACATAGTTCAGTACTTTTCATCGTTATCCGGGTGCATTTCCGGTGAGATAATAAAATGATGGCACAGAGAGATGTGTGGCTTTGCGTTCACGTGCCCATGAATTTCATGTATTCACCAAGCATCGAGTCGGTCAAGGTGCGAATTTGGCAAGGCATGCGTTTTACTTTGCCAGATCAAAGTGGCGAATTATTAGGTTTATGGCAAGTCCCCTTACTGTCTGACTATGCCGCATTATGCGGAAAATTGCGTCATGCCAACACTGGGTGAAACCTATAAAATATGTAGTGCGCAATCCTGTGTAATCACACAGACGATGCTCTAGGTGGAATAGAACCACACCAGTCTGCTTCAGTCCTTCAATTTAAAGGTTAAATAACGGACTCCTTTTCTGCACAATATATGTACAGATGGGATGGCAAGCTGGTGTGTATTCTACCTATATGCCCATACAGGATTCCTCAAGTCGTGATCGCTGGATATTTTAGCTGAAAATTCACAAAATTCGCAAAAATAAACTGTTGATGCTGTGTGCTTAATTTAAGACATAAATGGTATTTGGTAGGGTACTGGGCGGGGGAGAATAACTGAATATATAAGAGTGGCGGAATTTTCTATTTCATTTTAAACATATGACTTAATGACTTAGTGTACATTAGATTTAGGTGGTTATTCACTAAAGTCCAAATTGTTGCGGATAGGTGCGAATTCGCAATAGGCTGCTACTGTCTCAGTTGCATCTTTATAATGAGAATATTGTCGCAGTCGCGACTTTATTATGGGAAAATTGTTGCAATCTTAACATTTAAAAAATTGTTGCGCCTTTACAGTGGGGAATTTGTAGCGGATTTACTATGGGAATCCGCTGTTTGCGAATTCGACAGTCAAATTCCTACCTTAGTGAATAACCCCCTTTTAGAGTGTAAGCTCTATGAAGCAAGGACCATACTCTTGTTTCAATCACTATCTGGCTCATGGAGTCATTTATATTATAGTGTAAACTGAGCACCTCTCTCATGTCTGCATTATAATTGTATACTTAGTGGCACTTTATAAATACAAATAACTGTACTTGGCCTTTAATTAAAATCCCACTGCCCTACTAGTACAGTTTTGATTTTCTTTTTCTTAAAGTTCTGATGGGGTTAAAGGAAGCTTTGCATTATACGTTTTCCCTTCTGGTCAAACTAAAGTGGCTTTTAAAGGAAATTGCCCCAGGGAATATATTAGAATGCTTAGTGGGTGAGATGCATTTCCATTAAAATAAACTGCAGCAATGGATGAAACGCTAATGCATTGTATTCTGTAATAATGCATTGGTAATGCTTTTTTTAAAAAAAAACGAGCCTCCTTAACTGCAGTGAATCAAGTTATTGATGCTTGCAAAACAAACCACTGACATACAGTTTGAAATAACTGACAGCAGTCTGTTCTCCCTTAATGAGTGGGACAATGAAAGTCAATAGAATATGTTCCAAAACTCCAAAAAGTTGTATGTTAGCGCCCTCTGGTGCTAAATTCTCTTATTGCACTGAATGCAGGATGAAAAAGTATCCCATGCCTGAGTTTTCGTTATAGTTTCCTGGAAGTGGAATTATATTAATTTAAAATCCCGGGCTAATTATAGTTCTCAGTAGTTGCTTCCTGCGATTCGCTCAAGAGCAAATACTAAGACTCTTAAGCCCCAATTATTACTATTTCAAGAGAAATCGGTAAGCGTAAATCCACCACAGACCTTCAGCTTATGGCGCCTTTAAAAAATAAATCTGAGCGTCATTTACCTGGGAATCATTAATGTAAGATGCCACCCTATTACCCTATTAATAAGATGTATATGCAAACTCTTTTAATTCTGGTAGCAAAATAGATGCATCCATTATCCCCGCAAAGCGTTTAAGGCTTGCAAAGTAACCCTTTAGCTCCTAAAGGACATGTCTAGAATGAGAAAGATCATAGGCCTGTCTAATTGTCTTTGGAAACTGAACCCACACAATGTCTCAGCTTGTAAAATACACACATCACAGAAAACAAAATATAATGACGAGAGAGTGTTTACTGGAAGGGTTTTAAAGAAACCCCCCGGTGCAGAGAAATGCATTCACCTCTCTGCAGCAAGAACTTTCCTCTCCCCGCATTAAAAGGTTTAAATGGCTGATTGCCTAAACCTTTCAAAACAAAATGTGTTCAGCTTGGAAAACTTGTCCTTTAAAAATTTCTTCTTTTGTGTTCCTTATCAATCTGCAGAAGCTTGGCTTGCAAAATGAATGCTGCATGTGGATTAAAATATGTGACCACCAACAAGGAATTTTTGGCTTTCAAATCATCAAGATAAAAGTGATTCCCTCCCCCAATCAATTGCAGACAATCGCTCGGTTTTTCTCTTTAACATTCTAGGACAATGGCAACCCTCTGTGTGCACAGACCATTGAGCCTGGCATTTAAATGGTGTAGGCTTTGATCCATAGGGACAGGTTGAATGTCCTTTATCAAAGTCAGATATGTCTTATCTCTGCAGGGAACAGTATTGATGAGTGCTACACTTTTCTTTAGCCTTGTCTTATTATAAATTAGCCACATCATCCCTCCTACCACCCAGAGGTCCAGCTAAAGGTTTATTGTGCAATAGAACGCGGTTATTTTTTTTTTTTCAGCATTTGCAGTAAAGTAACAATCATTTTTATTTGATTTTCTATTTCTTTATACAAAACAAAGAAGTTTTGAACATTCAACGAGGCCCTGACAGTCATTTTGGATCTAGTCAGGGGCTTATTCGTCAAAGTGAGAATTCGACTGTCGAAATGAATTCACGTCTCTTTGGGGTCGCTGAGCTCTGATTCTCTACTCCTTATTCACTAAACAGAGAATTCCCATAGCGAAGATGCAATTGCGTCAGTAGCCGTCTCTTGCGTACGTGCGGCGTAGTTAGTCGTACAGTAGGAGCCACCAATAATTCATCACTTTAATCTGGAGAAGTAAAACTGGCGAATGCGACTCAATTTACCTTGTTGAGTTTGATACTGTGACAAACTGATGTTTGGTGAATAGGCAAATTAATTCTGCACGCACTTCTAGGGTGAAATTTATTAAAATCGTAAAATACCGCTATCGTGATATCGATAGCGATATTTTTACCGATATTAATATTGCAATATTGGAATATATCGGAATATATCGATATCGATATCGCGGCCGTTCTACCATTGAAATCAATGGGCGGCCGAAATTCAATATCGGTAAAAATTACCGATATCGCAATATCTGTAATTTCCGATTTTAATCAATTTTGCCCTTAAAGTGGTGTGAAGTGCTCTGTAACTCTAGAATTCGCCACAATGCAGAGTTTTCTGAATACCCGAATATGGAGAAGTGGCGAATAAATGTGAATTCACACCTTTACGCTAACATTCTGCCTTTCATGAATAAGCCCCTAAGACATAAATAATATGATTTCTATTTATTCCATGCTGTCATATAATAAATATACAAGTATAAATTTAAACATTGGGAGACGCGGGATGTTCACAGGTAGAATAAGGCCCTGAACCCCTTTACCAATTTTACCTTTGTTAAAACAACAAGAAAACTACCCAATGCGGATAATATCACAAAAGGGAAACTATAACACAGGCAGCTTTTTAAAGTGTATTCTTATAGTTGACTACTGCATACATATTTTGACATCTGGCAGACATTACTGCCACCTATAGACATCTGAAGGCAATGCATGCAGATAGAGACAATAGCTCCTGCAGCATTAACAGATTTGTGTACAGTATTGTATTTTAAAAAAAGGGATATTTAAATACCCCATTGAGTTCTGTGTACTTCTCCACATGTTGCAGTGTTAATCCTAAATTGTTAGAGATGGATTTCCCTGTAGCAAACAGAGGGCCATGCTTAGAGGATGCGGCTCATAGGAAAGGGACATAGATGGGAGGAGAGGGATCAGGGGGATCAATTCTAACTTAGACTTATTTTTAAAAATGTAAATGTTTGTGATTTCACTTTGCATATAATAATTATGTCACACAGCACTTCAGTTCACTGCATAATTTAGTCTGAGATTATTTGCGTAAAGGGGTGTGGTCAGAGGGTGTGGCATAAGGCGCCAAGTATTCTGTGCCTTAAGATGTAAAGTCTGCACTTCAAATTGGTGTGTGCTGCATGTCTCTTAGATCAGGTAGTATGCCTCTAAACAGGTTGTAAATCATGACTGCATCATGTGCATTTTATATGCCTTTAAGGTTTAAAAGGGATGAGGTAGCAATCCTAGTTCTGTGACTTGTACCTCTAATCCTGAAGTCTTGTGCAATTGGGCTCCAATTGGAGCCATGCAGATGAGATGTACTAAAAGCTATTCTGTTAGGTAAACAAACCCCCACCCATTCCTATTGTTTCCAATGAAACATTATATAAAATGTATTCACAAAGTGCTCCAGAAAGTCCAATTTGTCTGCAACCAGCAGAGAGACGATGCAAACCAACAGAAATTGAAAATCTGACTTTAAAGATGACATAAATAATGTAATATATACATATATATATTTTTTGGGTGGGAGGGTTTACTGGTCATTTAATGGAAGTGAAAGTTGATGCAGAACAATGTAACTTTAACCAAATTTATTCTATTTTTTTTTTTTTATGAAAGTTTTGGATTTTAACTTAATTCTGGGGGCCCAGATCTGTAACAATAATATCCCCTTTATGAAAAATCTGCTGCTGAAGGAATCTCTGAATAAAATGAAAAAACAGTGACAATGTAAACAAGCCATAAATATTAAAACAGATTGCGCGCAAACAATCTGCCCTTCCAAAAAAAAAAAATACTATAGAAAACAGATCTTTGTTTAAAAAAATCCCACAGTCATGAATATGTATCATCTGACATTTAGATTCAAATAAAAATCAGCAACACTGAGACTGGCTGGGTGAGTCATTTGTTTATGAAGCAGATCAAAGATGTCCGCAATCAGAAAAAAATATCTGAATATTAATTATTATTTTTTTTTTTTTTACTTATGGTAACTTGTACTTTAGGTTTACTGGACCTTTAAGAAAAATAAAATTTTCGCTTAATGCATAATAATCAATATTAAAGGCAATATATGGCATCTCCCCAAATCCGAGAATGATGGCGGTAACCTACAAGCCGATAATCTCCTTTAAAAAGTGAGGCATATATATATATATATATATATATATATATATATATATATATATATATATATATATATATATATATATATATATATATATATATATATATATATATATATATATATACACACAGTATATATTATACAGGGCAGTAATAAAATGTATATAAACCCTCATTATAAATGTCATATGTCTTCCTCTTTTAATGGTGTTTCTAATCCGAACTACCAAGAAGGTCCCTTAGGCTAGGTTCACACTTGCATTTTTATGCACGGCGTATAAAAACATATGAGGCTTACCTGTTGCCAGCCACGCTTGCATATGGCGTGAGCGTGCGCACACCGGAACACTTCACTTTGCATTTTTACCAGCGTATATATGCTGCGCACAAAATGCAGCCAGATAGGAAGAGCTGTGAATGCCGAGGGAGCATTCATACTATATCAGGTAAGTACAATAGAATTGTGCATTTAGAAAATACACCTGTGTAATTTCTAGACGCGCATTTCTAAATACGCAGCGCATTTACGCCGCGTGTGAACCTAGCCTAACAAAGGAAATCGGCTTCATTTTCTTATTTAAGAATCAATTATCTAATTAAAAGAGCGAGAATGCTCTGTATACAATAGGCCAGTGGTGGCGATCTTATGGTATGCAGGCCAGAGAGGGAACTTAGAGTCCTCTCTGTGGGCCCGCTCGCTATAACAGCTATCCCAACTAACAAGTGCTCCTTTAGTATAGGCCTGACAGTTTCAGGTCGGTTCCGCAGCCTACACTGAAGGAGCGCTCTCTCTCTGGGAGGATCTGCTGTTGGAGCCGCAGCTAGATGTCTGCCCTGATGCAGGCACAATGACATCACTCATCAGCGCCTGCACTGCAGGGAAAAGTACTGATAAGTGATGTCATCAATTGGCACTCAGTGCCAAAAAGATTTGCCACCCCTGTAATAGGCTATTGCTGCAGACTGTCTCTTTTAGGGAATGTGTTTATCATTAGCACAGGTGGGAGCTCTGAAATGATCTGTTCTGTCTGGGTGCGGGAGGGTCTGTTGCGATAAACTCCACAATTAAGTCAAAGGTTGATGCAGCAGATCGCAACAACAAGCTCCATCATTGCCACTGAGTTTATCGCAAGGCACCCTCCCATGCCATCTTGGCGCAGTTTATATTAGAATGTTCTGGGTAAGAATTTCTCAATCTATGATAATTAGGGTTAAATTCTACAGATAGGAAGAGCTGTCACACGCGAAACCCCCCCACTCACCACCACCATTTTTTTCTTTTTAGCAGGTAGTTAATGGCTGATCTGTATTTTGACTTGTAAAAGAGAAATATTTTATTTCGTTATCGCTGTCGTTTAAAATTGATTTAATTAGTACCCATTGCTGAACGCGCGAGTAGTTGGATTCTGCTGTGAAAATGTAAAAAGAAAAAATCTTCGGTGAAAATTCCCCAAGGAGCTTGTTATAATTGTATCTGTGAATAATTAGTGCTTTTATTTCTATAAGTCGAGCACAGGATTGCCGCCTTTATTGCCATTTAAGTGCGTTATACTCTGACGCCATTCTTCTGATGTCATCTAGGAATTCAGGGTCAGTCAGAGAAATGATTAAATAGCTTTGTCCTTTGATACATGGTATCTCTTCACTAGACCTAGAAGCTTACATCTTATACATATCGAGTTACAGGCAGACTAAACAAATCACCTAGAGGCCAAATATGACTCCTTCTGTTGCAATTCCTAATTTAAAAAAATCTGTTTTTAATATAATATTAAATGGCTCATTTCTCATATAATTTTTACCCCCTTTGCCTATTTCTTTACATTCTTTCTGTGTAACTATCACGTTGGAAGCAATGGGATTTTCATTGACTAATATATATATATATATATATATATATATATCGCTATAGCAAATGCAATACAGGTGTGTGTATGGTTTAAAGGACTCATTTAAAAAAAAAAATGTTATCTTTGAAGTTAAAGTCATGAATGTTATTGCTCTTTGTCTGTTTTTAATTTTACTGATAGCAGCCATGTTGTTAAACCTCGCCCAGTCCCATTGTTTTCTATGCTTATTTATATGATGCCTGTTTTGAGGGATTTTTCTTTATCTTTGGTGTTACTGTTCATTTAAGTCAGGGGAAATTGGCTGAAAAGCATGAGCATTCTCGGTAACCAATCAGAATGCTTGGGCCTCGCAGTCTATGTCAGATGCTACCCAATCGTTTTCTTTTTCTGCTATACTGTAAAATATACTGAATAAAGCATGTACATAACGGTGACCAAAATACTGTTGGTGATTAACTGTTCCTTGAATCTATTTACACCATATCCTTTTCTCCAGTGTCTGCTGGTTAAGTGCATCTCACTACTTGATGAGACTGCCCATGTAAGCCGGCACTTCTGTATCATTGGATCCCCTAAACCCTCTTTATTGCCCCCTACCACATTCCAGCCTACCCTGAGAGATGATTAACCTGCAAATTATGGGCAGTACTAAGGGTAGATGGGCAATGCCATAGACTATTACCAAGGGGGCAATGCCAGCAAACTGTAAGGAGTATATACAGTATTTAATTTTCAATATTAAATGAATTTAGTTTAGGAGCGGCTCCAATTTATTCTATTATACGAGCAGAACTGCTTCAGTCCCATGCCAGTCTTGCCCAGGGTTGGTGCCTTTAATAAGCGCACTCACAAAACTGCTTCAGTCTCTACAATGGTGATCTGTACTGCCAGCTTTGTCTGTAATAGGATAAATGGGAGACACTCCCACAAGGGTCCCTGAGCCAAAGACACTGACAGATATTTAACTACAGGGGTTATAGGAGGCCCCAGGGGCACGGTGGAACTTCTAGGATTGCTGCCAACCAACTGCAGCCTGGCAGTGTCAGCGCCCAGCCCCATGTCAGTATGTCAACTTTATTTGGTCAGGGGGGTGTGGGAGGAAGTCTGGTATCTATAACCCACTCTCTCCATTATGCACAGACATCTGGAAGGTGGGAAAGGACCACCGTGGTCCAGATCCGCCTCACTCCCGAGAGGCACATTGGAAGTAGTCCTATCCTCCCCATGCACCCCTCCTTCCTGCCCTATCTGTCTAATGGATGGCCACTGCTTTTGTCTGCTGTGTCATGAGGCCACACATGTAATACTTTTTCTCTATTCCTTATTCACAAAGTGGTGAATTCCAATAGTGAATTAGTGAATGGCATTGAATACGGTTTATTGTGTAGTGAGATATAGTCAGTAGGAGCTCTTCCACCAAACCCCTAATTCACGACTTTGATCTGGCGAATTTGACACATTAAGGGGGTAACTCATCTAGAAGCAAAGTGAGCTACGATCCGTTCGGCTCATTTCGCTAATAGTAGTATGCGCATACTGATGTCCTGTACGCGGACATCAGCATGCGCATTTAAGGGATTCCCATCTTGGCGAGGCAACTCTTTTGTTCTCACCGAGACGGGAATCCCTTTAATGCGCATTCTGATGTCCGCGTACAGGACATCAGCATGCGCATACTACTATTAGCGAAGTGAGCCGAACGGATCGTTGCTCACTTCGCTTCTTGATGAATTACCCCCTAAGTCTTGTGGAATTGGCTCCTTTAAAACTCTGATGCTTAATGAATAACTGAATTATGTGTACGCGCACACTTGTCTGAAGTGCACTGTAAGTCCGCATCTGGCGTAAGCGTCTGACTTGGTAGCGAATTCGCCACATCACAAAGTGGGCTAAATACCCAAATATGGGGAAGTGGTGGATGAAGTGCGAATTTAAACCTTTACGCGACTATCTGGACTTCATGAATAATCGCTCAAATGTGGTTACTGGGGGGGGGTCGGTGAGATTAAACATAGGATTGTAATTTGGTTCCTTTAAAATGATAAATTTTTTTTGTTTTCGAATCACGGGATCTCCCAAACTCGCAATACGTAAACCTTTTAATTTTAAAAATCCTTTAAACCTGTTGAGCACAAATCTTTCACATACATTTCTATCACTTTTAACAAAGGAGTCGAGCTAGAGCGATATAAAAAATAATATATATATTTTATTATGCTGCACCGCTGGGAAAATGGAAGCCATCCCCCCTGCTAAAATACGTCTGGTAAGAAGAGTCGCAGGATGGTTCCTTATCGTTTGAGAACGTCTCGCTAAGCACAGGCGCATACACACACACACACACACACACACACACATATACATATATTTATGGGAGACAGCAATTAGATGACTAATTCTGCATCTCTATATTTTTCTTTTTTCTTTCCCTTCTTTATACCGATGACAAAGATCAGCGCAATAAATCATAAAAAAAAAACTACCAAAAGCTACCGTGAAAATTGCGTCTGGCTCTAAGCGTTCCTGGGATTTTTTTGTTTTTTTTAAAGCCCAGATTTTTCTTTTTATCCGGCTAAAATACAAAGGATGAAAGGTTTCCGAAAAGCTGCCGGGGGAACTTTGATATCTTCTGCTTTAATTAAAGTCAACAGGCTGATTTTACAGGGTAAACATCAAAGTCTGAACTCAAGCCATTCGCCGGCTACCTGCGCCTCAATGTCCACCAACCCCCCCGCCCCCACCTTGAGTTTAATAGAGTAATGAACACATCAGGTGTATTCCGGACACACGGGGTTAGGATGCTTTTGTAAGACACAGTGGCTGCAGTTCTCTCTATAGAGTGTGCTATTGTATTTCAGATAGGATTGGCTTACCACTGGGCAGGTAACATAGATATTGTAGCAAGGCAGGCTGGGATTGGAATCCAATGCATTTCTATAAAATTGGCGCTTGCAGGGAATTCTGCATCCTCTCCTATAAATGTAGATTTTTACTTACGACGGGTTTACTCTAGCGGGTCATTTTTTTAAAAATGTTATTCAAACTCTTATTTTCCAAGTGCAATTAACTTTACCTCGATATCCATTCACCCAGGGCAGAGTATTGGCAACGAGTAAAGGCTTTTACAGTTGTTGCAAAAACTGGTCTGCGGAACTAAAACAATAACGCCTCCACAGAACAATACGCCCCTCATTAAGTTTTTATTTTTTTATCTCTTGCTGGGGAGGGTCTGATCTATTCCTCTTTCAGCCTCTCGTTGATTCAACTCCCTTATTTCCAACTTAACAGACCTTAGCAACTAGGAAATAGTTTAAAATGCCAAAGTTCAGAGAAATTTAAAAGAAAAGTATAATCACCACAAAAAATTAAAAGAAAAAGGAAGACAAATTGCAACCCAGCACTTAAAGTGTTATATTATGTTTGTATTGTGTAATGGACTTTTTCTCATGCCTGTATTATATTTGCATTGCTGAATTATACAGCGCTGTGTGAATTTGTGACACTTTATAAATAAAATTATACACACTTTATACATACATACATATTGTCTTTACAACACGCCGTTTATAACTTAGCTAAAGGGTTTTATTTAACGCACATTTACCCTTTAATCTTTCCAATCTTGCGTTACCGCTACACTTGCCGCAGTTTGATATAGGTTACCGTACATGGCACAAGAATCTCTCAATGTACTCACCTGTCCCTAATTTTTTTCTATAATTGGGTGATTTTATTTTTTTTCCCGTCTTTATAACTGGCTGCATGCGTTACGAGAGAAGCAGTAAATGCGAAACGAACAAGCAGTAAAATTAATATTATTTTGGGTCACTATACCGGGAGTTTCCCTGATACATTTTTCCATCGGTTGTTTTCATTCACACCGTTTAAATAAAATCATCACCTGTAATGAAAGTCGCTGGCAAGGGAGCAGCTTGAATAAAAGGCGAAGGCTTGTAAAGGGATTGTGGCTGACAGCCTCATCAAGAAGTGAGGTTGAGCTAGTGGGAAAATCAAGCGATGCGAGGGAGATCATCTTCTTGTAGGTCAGTACGGCCTCGTGGGGATTTTCACTGGGTTTTTCTCCTTTTAATGAAACCGTTTGCCTTCGATGTAAAAGTGATTTTGTCTCAGAGCGTTTTTATCAACTTCCAATAGATAAATCATCCATTGTGTTGAGATAGCTGCGAGTTTTATTAAAAGGACGTTCGCAAAGGATGCAGACAAATTCATATTTATTAAAAGGGGGGGAGGTAATATTGCAGGTTTCTGGCTTTTTATTATCTATTTTGTAAATGTAGTTGTTTTTATTGAAATGATTAATTTTC
Organism: Pipa parva; assembly: GCA_019650415.1. Lineage (NCBI taxonomy): Eukaryota > Metazoa > Chordata > Amphibia > Anura > Pipidae > Pipa > Pipa parva. Next base: position 11,816 of record WMED01019766.1, read on the forward strand.
ACCCAAAAATATTTCAAATTAAGTGCTTTCTGCTATCAGTGCTTGTTCCAGACATCTGCCCAGCAGAGATTGTCGAAACCATTATTTGCATATAGCTCTGAATTTGCATCTATTCCCCACTTCCCCATGTTTGCTTATTGATTGTGATGTGGAAAATACACATCTAATTTGGGCGACTGCAATATTGGCTATCTTATAGAGCACTTCACATCAGTTTGCATGTATGTGCACAGGTACTTCTACTATTGATTAGGCAACAGAGTGTGTCAAAGGAGCAAAGGCAACTAGGGGTACTGCTTCAAATTCACCTGTTTGACTTCGCTACATCAGAGTGGCAAATTGAGGGGTTGATGGCAGTGAAACTATTTCATCAAAGGTGACAATGGCAACTGCATCTTAATTAGTCTACTACTTAAAATAAACTAGGGAAATGATGACATAGAAACATACAGTTAGTGGCACATTGTGAGGATGATCTAGGAACAGGGAGACATAGAAAGGGATGTAATATTCACTTATA
>WMED01019768.1:0-12334 GCA_019650415.1 Pipa parva
AGTGTCTACAGTACAGCCAAACATGGAGCCGCCCAGCTGACAACTTCACAGGCATTTGTCTTTTATCTCATACGGCTACTGTACATTTAGGTATGTTCTGCAGTTTTTTTTTTGCATAAGGTTCTAAGGTCCATAAGGTTTCTAGATTAAATAATTTAAGGCTTCAGTTCCCCTTTAAATGTGCTTTTAAATCCCACTGAAATCAGTGCGCTTGCAGATGTTCCTCACAATACATATTTCGTGTTCAGGTTATAAAGGTTCACGTGCAAATATGGATTTTCATATAAACTTACCACTGCATTTTAAATGGTAATGTACTTAACTTATTGGAAAAAATACTTAGGATACGCTTACATTTTGACCAGACAGGGATTATCCTGATTTAGTTTAAGGTGACATTTTTATCTTTAGGCTATGTATTTGACGCTCATATTTTTACAAAATGCATTCAATATTTTCGCTAAACAACTAAAATACCCACTCAATGAATATATCAATTGGACAACAGCACTTTGGCAACTTACGTTATTTTACTTAGCAGTAAATGGTTTGTATGAATTATGTTTTAATAGATCCAGATATTTCAGAGCTGTTTTCTTTCCAAAGCAGAAATGGAATTTAAATCAACTTGACAAAGAGCACATCATAAATGAACGGATCATTTCCAATATGTACATGTCCACATACCGATAACACAGCAGCTATTGTATAGCACTCGTCTTTTTTTCTTTCCTGGAGATATATAAATCTGCAGTATTTAAACAAAAAACTTTCTTATTAACGATGCAATGACCTGTGATATTTTTCTTTGCTTAAAGGAACAGTAAATGCACTAACAGCCTGTCACTGCTAAATACAAGTTTGCGTCGCTTTTCACGTGATGACGTTTGGGCGAAACGTCCTCACGTACGCGTGTCACGTGATGACATTCAGGCCTGACGTCACCATGCAGGAATCCTTATGTAATGGGAAATGCGGTCTCTTCCGGCTTCACAGTGTGTTCGCGACCCCTGTGAGAGCGTCGTTCAACCCCCAAAGGAGTTGCAACCCACAGGTTGAGAACCGCTGATCTAGGCTAATATTCAGGGAGGAATTCACCATAGTGCGAAGTGAGGTCCGGATCTTTCGCCTCACTTCGCACAGACTGTTATGTGCTCGCTGATGTCCTGCACACAGACATCAGCGAACGCTTTAATGGGATTCCAGTCTCAGCGATGCGACTCGAGTGGTCTCGACAGTTTCCCATAGCGTTACTGCGACAGTTTCCCATAGCGTTACTGCGACAGTTTCCCATAGCGTTACTGCGACAGTTTCCCATAGCGTTACTGCGACAGTTTCCCATAGCGTTACTGCGACAATTTTTCCCTTTTCAAAACTGTGACAATTTTCCTGTCATAAAGTTGCAACTGTGACAGAATTTTGACACGCTGAGGTTAGCCATCACTATACTAGGGGGTTACTAGACCTTGGCAAACAATTGGTACACTTGGCACTAATTGTAACAATTGCCACAGGGATTCCTGCTATTTTTATTGTCCTGTGTCTTTGTTTTTCTCTGCTGGTTGCAACTGTGTTTTATCCATTCCGCTTTCTGCAACGCATCGTCATTATGTCCTATGTAACTAGTAAAAAATACAATGGACAAGGAAAACGATGTCTGTAGCCATCAAAGAGGAAAACAAACGCAAAGCAATACAGGTCATACATTTAACTTGATTAAAAGACACATTTACAAGTGCCATGTATAGAAATAACATTCATGCCAATCTGAATGGATTTTTTTTTTTTATTCTGATTTTAAAAGAAAACTTATGCTGGCCAATGCTAAGGGATTGATATAGAAGCATTAGTGAATTACCCACAGTCCTGAAAAAGCTATGATTCGCTTACTGATTAGTGGACAGCGAATAGCGCAGCGCTATGTGACAAAGCAAGCACTAGTGGCTACTTGGTAATGGCGTTCTCCTACCATGGCCATAAGGTCATCCGGTAATCACCATCCCACAGCACCTGCCCAGGAGGCATGAGAGAGGCGGCACTGCAAAGGGGAATGTGGAACTGCAGGGGGATGGGACCCCAATACCAATCCTACACTGGCTTGGGAGGGGGGTCCAGTGCAGATTCTGTACCAGGGCCTGGTAATCTAATGTTCCATCATTGTGTACAGTATCTGATATTTTGTCATGTCACAAAGCCTCTCCTGATGCACCAGCTAACCATCAGTAAGAATAGGGGACACAGAATGCCTTATGATTTTTCTCTTTTTAGTCACAGACAAGTTCAGGTTTGTTATAGCATCCCTTCTCCTTGAGGTTTAATCTGTCCACCAAAATGTTAATATGCCTTTATATTTTTTTCAACAAACTTAGTTTTAACGACAGTTCTGTTAAGTTACCAGTAGGTGGCAGCAGGATCCTACATAAGCCTATTATTAACTAGAGTTTTGGTGGATTTTTACCAAAGTCGGAAAGGTTTTTTTAAAGGCCTATTGCTGCAGGAACAGTCTTTATTTTATTATGTCGGTATTGCCTATTTAAAAATACTCTTTTTGCCATGTAAGAAATAACTTTTTCATGCATTTTTTTTTAATATCAAAAACTTATTTTCGATCTTTAAAAATCCCCAAAAAGCTTGATAAATAACCCCCATGAATCCAGATAACAGTTCTACCCACACTATTTACCATGTATACTTTCCTATAAAAACTGATTGTGTTTTTATTGCTTTTGAATTTTTTACTTTTTTTTTTTTTTTTACTTAAAACGTAATACTCTTGGTTTCAGTAAACGTTTAATTATAGTATATATATAAAAAAGACTACAGAAGTAATTTGAGTAAACTTTACAGTCAGGAGTGCTTGTAGACTTTAGATTCTCTTTACATTAAGCTTTACGTTAAATATGCTGCCTGCAATGAATCATCTCACTGACACGCAATGTTACAAGCAAGTGAAACTTCTCATCCACCATAGCGCAAGCACAGAGGCCGTTGTCTGTGTATATGTCAATTGAAGTGTGTTATGACTACTTTCATTTAGTAACCGATGATGTAGTAAAACAGAACTGACACCTGTAAAGAAAAATTAGCCAATCGACATTCCAAGAATCACCGGGTTATAGTTCCAGAGGAAGACATAGGAAAATAAAGAAACATATTTGATTCTTTGCATTCCTCATTTTACAGTAACAATCAGAGCTGATTTTCACCTGGCGATTTACCGGTAGCAATACACAGCTACCACTGAATCATCTAGGGATTTTCTTGGGAAGAGGGGGTCCCTAGGGTTGATTTTCTAATTCATATTACTGTTCCTTTAAGACAAACTATATAATGCAGACAGTCCAATAATAACCAGCCATTTTCTTACGCCGTTAATGCATTTGGTCAAGAGTTTTTTTATTGACTTGATTCACTGAAAGCATAAATAAAGCATAATCATTTTCAGTTAATTCATATTACTATTTTTATCACTTACATGAATTACATCATAGTGTACAATAGTAATTATTGCATAACTGAGACATGAATGAGCTCGAAAAGGCCATGAAATGTCACAGGAGTCTTAGAGGACTAGGAAACAGATATAAGGTCATTAAAGTGCACCTGTCACCTCAAAACATTAATACTAATTAAGGTTGTACTAATGAAATAAATGTTTATGTAAATATAAATGTATTAAATAATGTATGTTTATACAGTGTTTCTCTCTGTCATCTTCCCTGTCAGCCTGACTTTTCTTTCCCGAGTGTTGGGTGGGCAGGGCTAAATAATGATTGACATTATAGCTCCTCCAATCAGATCCCTTACTTCACAATCTAGCAGGGATCTGATTGGAGGATCTATAATGTCAATCAGCATCACCCGACCCAGGAAAGAAAAGTCAGGGTGACAGGGAAGACGACAGAGAGAAACACTGTATAAAGATACATTATTTAATACATATATATTTACATAAACATTTATTTCATTAGTACAACCTAAATTATTATTCGAGTTTTGAGATGACAGTTAAAGAAAAAAAATATACCAGTCACCAATGAATCAATGTTTACCTTGGCACAGAGTCACAGCCAAATCCTGATTTATATACCACAAACATATCAATGTCCAAACCATGTAATAGGTTATGTTATTTGCACTGGAATCACCATACATAGCCCAATAGACCAGCATTTCCCAAACTTATTTTTCCATGACCCGGTTATTTTTGTGCTTATCCTTCGTGACCCACTTAGTAAGGGACTTCGCGCACGGCACCTCTCATGAATATTCATGAGCGGTGCCATGCGCGAAGTCCATTACTAGTTTTCAGTCATGAAAACCCATACGCGCTCTCGTGACCTGGCATTTTGCTTTCGTGGCCCGGTACCGGGTCGCGACCCACCATTTGGGAAACGCTGCAATAGACCATCCATTACACCAGATATAAATGATAATCTATTACCCACCACTGCCCAAAATGTACACAGCAAACAGCTCGGTAATTAATAACTGTTATTTTTTTAGCCCAGTTTGCTATTACTTACATCTGTGCCCATTGGGTCATTACCTTTTGCCTGCAGTGGCAGAAGAGCACACAATTTAATTTGCAGTAGAAAAAGTCTTTACAGAATGTGCTGAGAGAGTTTTTCCTGCACCCTACTATAAATATTGAGGTCAAATGGATATTTTTGTTTTTGAGCAGTGACCATTAGACCAGTAATGTTATTTGGTTTCAATAAACGAATAGATTTGCTAAACTCCTGCACTTTCTGCCCATGAGAAAGACTGTCGAAGCGAATTAGCTTCATTTCTGATTCTCTGCTCTTTATTGACAGCGGATCCCCATAGCAAATCCGTGACAGTGTCAGAATTCCCATAGTAAAGTCGCGACCGCGTCAGCAGCAGCCTATTGCGTAGTGTTCGACAGCTGAGAGAATTCGCCACATCGCTGAGTTTACTGAATTCCCAAATATGGGAAAGTGGAGAATTCACACCTTTACGAGACAATTAAGACTTTCGTCAATAACCCCCTAAAACTTTGCACCAAAGCTAAATAACTAAGTACAGTGCTCCTGAGCCGAGTTAGTGTTCAACGTCGATGTGCCCAGTAGTTATCAAGTAATGTGACTATGCCTGTACAGTATGGAAACTAGATTAGCAACTTTGTGCTGTGCCAGGTAGCCAAGTTATTTCGTATTGAGATTATTAGTTTAGACAGAATGCAATGTTCCCATGAAGTGAATGACCGTGCAATGTGCCCATTACAATATGATGCTGTGAGGTGCCCATTTGCTGAGTAATTCTATACTCCATATCTGTGATTGCTATTACTGTGCTCTGTGGCTATTGGCTGAGTTACAGTACACTCTTCCAGTAATCCGGTAACAGTGCACTGTTCTCATAAGCTAATTAGACCATTAGCAAAATTACATTTCACCAGAAGGGAAGCTGGTTCATTGCGCTGACCTTCAAGGTGCTTGATTAAACCTAGCATTTGCCTAGGTGGCAATCCATTTACTGATTGACATTAATATTGCTGGCAAGGAGAAGGCCAGAAGACTGCAACTAGTGAAGTTACCCTAACCTGCTTATATTACACAGTTCTAATTAGATGGTTAATTGCACCCATATCCCAGCTGAAACTGGCTATCACAAAGAAAAGCTTGTTTAACTTACAGTGACAAATGAAGTGGATAGGAAGACTTCAAGCAATTCTCTATCTGAAACACATGAAAAGACAACCAGTGAAGAAGGAATGGAGTAGACCTGCACAATTTGCCAAATGTCCTCCTTTCCTTGCCTCGGTAGAGGATAGGAAGCTACAGTCAGTGTGTAACACACCATACCTGGATTTCACAAAAACATTCATTTAATTCATGGAGACAAACTGAGCTGCTCACTGCAGCTGAACTATTACGATTAAATGCGACAGTAGTGAGAGTTTACTTATAACAAAGGCACCGCACTGTAAATGGATTCAAATCAGCATTAATAACATAAGGCAACAATAAAAGTCAAAGTCTCCTCTTTGCTGTCTCTATTATCTTGCAGAGATCAATTTCATTTACATTTTTAAAAAAAGTCAAATGATTAAAGAAAATAAAGTAATGTTAGTAAAATGCTTATTTTTGTGGCTTCTTCCATTTTTCCCTAGATATTTTTGTGTTTTGCACTCCTCTTGAGGGATGTTTAGCATCATTTCACAATATAATGAAACACGGGTTACAAACATACAACATGTTAGTCTTTACCCTGAAGGAATGTCCTGTGCATGTGACATAGTCCAGAATATGCAACAAAATTTAGGACCGCTCCATCCCCATAATCTGCAGCAAACAGTCAAAAGTCTGTAAAATACAATGGGGTGCCAAGGAGGATAAACCCAGTCCTGGAAGTATGTGCAAAAAAAGTCTCCAGCACTCCGAAAGTTAAAAGCAGCGATGTTTATTTTGGCATAGTAAAACAGGATTCAAGTCATCCAAAATCGTTTAAAAACATCAATAGCGCCTTCTAACGCGTTTCGTGCCAGTGGCACTTAATCATAGTGTCAGAATATCACTGCTAGTGCAGAATATCACTGCTTTCTTTAGATGGAGCAACAAGTGCAGTATTACTATATCGCCACCAGAGGGCTTGTCATAGTTACTTTCTCTGCCATGAAGTGTAAAATTGCTCAGCTCATCATTTATTAACCCAGTCCCAGATATATGAATAAAAGACAAATTCTATATATTATTAGGGGTGTACTTAAAGGAGGCCAGGCCGCAACCGGTACAACCCCAGTGCACCAGTAGTGCCCCCTAGTGCTGCGGGGAGGAATGATGCCATAAAGTTGCTAGTGCCAAACAGAAAACATTTTGACACTAATGTGTGCATGTAACAGAATATAGGAGATAAAGAGCGGAGGTAAGAACCGCTTGCACTATGACCCTCTGGGAAATGAAGAGGATTGTCCATTGCATGGAATGTCTTCCTGAAAAATGATGATAATAACCCAGGGTAAACATAATGGAGCTAAAATGGATTATATTATTAAGTATTAATGATTATCGATGAGCGTATTGCTTGAAATGGATGTCCGCTTTGAACAGGCTATATTGATTCAGACTCCCCAGAGTCACTATGGTTATTTCTAGCAATATCGCACCTTTACCTTCTCCCATAGTTGGAGCCAATGCTCATTACCTGAAGTCCAAGAACAGTCAGATTTAAAGGGGAACTACAGTGACAAACTATATTTACCTGATTGATCTAACAGTGATGCTGGTCCCTCTCACATAGACCTGCCCCCTCCCTATCCGCAGTTGGTTAGTTTTGCCAAAACACCAGGGAGGGGGGATCTATGGAAGGGACCAATGTCACTCACATAGACTGAGAAGTGAGCAGAGCAGCGATATATTCATGTAATGACCCTGGGCTGATGATCGTCAGATGATTACTTTGTGTACTGCTGCTAGATCAACCAGATAAGTATGGTTTACCACTATAGTTCCCCTTTAAGGGACTTAAGCCCCTCCCTTAGCAGCAGAGAGAGGGTTATGACATTGAACAATGCAGGTAATGAGGGATGTGGGTATGTGTGGGTGAATAGAGATGGCTGGATTAAAGGAACAGACAATGGGATTAAAGGAACAGACAATAGGATTAAAGGAACAGACAATGGGATTAAAGGAACAGACAATGGGATTAAAGGAACAGACAATAGGGTTAAAGGAACAGACAATAGGATGATTGGATGGAAATTGTTCCTTTGCAGAAACTTTGCTTCATTTTTCCACACTCTGCATTGTTTTTCCGTTGATAAGCCCCCCTCCCCCCAAGGTATTTTTGTACTTTTTTGCTTGTTCTTAACTGTTGGAGAAAACGTTGATTGTTTCCAAATATGACATTGTTTTTTGTTTTTTTATTTGCTGTTCTGTGATTTTACAGCAATAACTGAAAAAAATCACCTGAAGCAGTAACAAACTTATAATATCCCACTTTCACTGGCTAGCTCTGTGTTACAGATACCACTAATACTGTGATATTGAATGTGTCCAGTAGGTGTCAGTGGAGAGCTGCATTCCTATACTATGTGTAGGAGGTTTACCTCAGTGTGCATTTTCCATTCCAACCAATAATCTTCTTCCATTTTTTTAAACTTATTTTAAAAATAAAATAAAGATGACAGAGAGAAACGCTGTATAAAGATACATTATTTAATACATTTATATTTACATAATGTTTATTTCATTAGTACAACCTAAATTAGTATTACAGTTTTGAGGTGACAGGTGCAGTTTAACCACAGAAAACTTCACACATTTTCATTTTATATTTTGTTCATGTAAACAACATGTACCTCATCTCTTATTCATGTCACCAAATAAAGTATATGTCTCCCATAATGCTCAGCTGTGTGTTCTACTATTAACTTACAGTGTAATCCTTAACTCTCTCTCTATAATATATATATGTATACAGTATGGCAACAAAGCTTTACCATATTATCAATCTTTATTCAAACAATACAACCCATGTGTTGCAAATGAAGTTATACCGTTGGTCTGTTCTGAGAGAAATTCCCCAAAAAAACGCATTTTATAGGCATTTATTTTTGAAAGGATAAGGTAGCAATCATGATCCCAAATGGCAAAGGGTTCATATTAAGGAAAAACCAACTGTATTTGCATATTTCACAATTTGCTGCGTCACCTTTTATTTTTCCCATGGTGCCGTTCTTTACCCGCTGCTACCATTGGCTAGGAGCTGATAAGCAAAGTAGCGGTGTCAGGTATTCATAATCCCTGGTTTATTTTGCTCCCAGCTCATTCTGGAAGCTCGGATAACAGGGTAACAGCAGGGAATCAGTTAGAGATGGTATAGGGGCTGCTTAATCTAAATGACACTTTTGGGACTAGAGGGAGTTTTAATGGACACGAGAGAAAAAAAAAATGTATTTCAACAGTAAAGTCGGAAAGACCCGCTCTCGGTCTTTCTGAGTTTATCACGCGAGATCGCGCCGTGTTCCCATGGTGATGGAGTTTTTCGATCTCGATTTTTCGATTAAAAAAAAAAGGTAGCCATAGTACTAATGTAAAGTATGGCGGCTGCCTTTCCATCGAAGAATCGAAACGGAAAATCTCGAGATCGAAAAATAAAAGAAACTCACGCGGTAATTTCGCAGGAACAACGCAAGATCTCACACTGCAAACTTTGGAAAGACCAAGAGCGGTCTTTCCGACTTTAATAAATAAGGAAGAGCAAATTCAAATCTGTCGGAGTGAAGCGCCAGGAAGTGTCATGAACATATGCCTGTCAAAAGGCGCACTTCAATGTCTATGTACCAACAGATTTTAAAGGCAAGATTAGCTATGGTCTGTCCATGAAGGTGAAATCTTCCTGGTTTATATCAATGCATCCAGACGGGGTATTATATGAGGGCTCCTTATTCAAGGCTTAACACATAAACATTCACTGTGCCACGCTTCATATGAATTGTAAGGATTACTTCCACACAGAGTGACAATAATCTGTCTACAAATGGGAAGATAGAAGCTTTATTAGCAGATCTGCAAGTACACGCTGCTGGTCCCTACACTACACTAACATTGTTCTGCAATTTAGTCCTGATACTTTCTCTATTCATAAGGGCACTGCTGTATTGAATAGAATAGAAGTTTATTGTCACTGGAAATACGTGTATATCAAGTGAAAATTTTTTGTTTGACCATATTACAGAAATCAATAGATAATATAATAATACAGTAGTATAATAAATATACATAATACATACATATACAATAGAATACAGGCAGACATTATGTGGGTGATGAGTGATAGAGAGGCAGCAGGGGGGATGAGGGGGGGGCGCTAGTGTCCAAGTGTGGAGAGATTCAACCTTACAATGGAGTCATGGAAGAAGTTTTTCCTCAACCTGTTAGTGCGACATTTTAGATTCCTGTAGCGTCTACCAGAAGTGTGTACTGACCATGATTCGGGTGGTATACATCAGCAATAATGCAGCGGGCTCTGGCCAGGCATCTGCTGCTGTAAATGTCTTCAATAGAAGGGAGTTGGATGCCCACAATTCTTTCTGCCATTCTGATCACCCTTTGGAGAGATTTCCTGTCTGAGATGTTACAATTGCTGAACCAGGAGGTAATGCAATATGACAGAATACTCTCTATGGAGCATCTGTAGAAGTCAACCAGAATGCGAGTGCAAACATGCTCACGCTTGAGACGTCTAAGGAGGTATAATCTTTGGTGGGCTTTCTTTAGAGACTTCAGGGAGTTGATGGACCACGTCAGGGTGTCAGATAAGTGGACCACTAGGAACTTTAAGTTGTTCACCCTGTCCACTTCAACGTGATTTATTAGGACCGGGGGGTGAGTGACTTTGTGTTTAATCTTCCTGAAGTTAATAATTAGCTCCTTAGTCTTCTTGGCATTGAGGGAGAGCATGATAGTATCGCAGTAGGTTATAAGATTGTGGATCTCATCCATATGGGCTGTGACGTCATTACCTTTGATGAGGCCGATAACAGTGGTGTCATTGGCAAATTTGATAATCCGGTTTGAACTGTGGGTAGCTAGGCAGTTATGAGTAAACAGGGAAAGGGGCTTAGCACGCAGCCTTCAGGCACTCCAGTGTTTAATTTGATCATTGAGGAGGCAGAGTTGTTTTGTTCACAGCTTGCCTCCTGTCTGTCAGAACGTCCAGAATCCAGTTCCTCATGTGACAGCCAATGCCAAGAAGTTTGAGTTTTGATATGAGTTTGGATGGATTGACTGTGTTGAATGAAGAGCTAAAGTCAATGGGGAGGATCAGTTAAATAAATATATGGATTTAAATGTGCACTAATTTTATTAACAGATGTGACTGTTTTAGGCTGGATTCACATGAGCATATGTGACACACAGCACTTCCTGTGTGTTGCATTTTGGGTGCGGTGTATATATGCCGGCCAAAATGAGACATACAACATATGCACACAGTATTCCATGTGTGGTCTGACCAGTGCTTTGTAAAGAGATATAATTAAGTTCTCATCATGTGCGCCTAAAATCCTTTTTATGCACACCATGATCCTATTTGCTTTGGCAGCTGCCGTTTGGCACTGGTTGGTACAGTTAAGTTTATTGTCAACTAGAACTCCTAAATCCTTTCATGTTTGTTTTGGGGGAAAGACCAGCATCTGTCACTCTTTATAACAACAATTCAGCTTCCTGCATCAAAGCCACAGCATTGTCTACTGGAAGATCCTGGCCCTGACGTCTGTCCACTTCAACGCAGGATCCCCAAAGCCACCAGGAATTCAGGTAAGAGACGGCAGCGAATGGTGAGTGAGTCAGTGAGTAAAAGAGAGGGCATGTTTATCACACTGAAAATTGGGTGAAAAGTTTCATTTTCACTTGTCAAAAAATTACATTGTGTACTTTTAAAATTAAAAACATAAGATATAGGAAAATGGAAAACTGACAAATTTATTAAAGTAAACATTTTAATTGGCAAAATTGACAAATTCAGTAAATTGTTTCTTAGCAAACCTTTGATAAGTGTGCCCTGGAGTGAATGGCCAGTAACAAGGTTTAAGCCTTGACGTGGCGTTACTGCTCATATGGATCACCATGTGCTAATTCAACCAACTGTGAGACTGGAAGGATGAGGCACTAGAACAATGTAGTCATCAGCAGCTTATTCAGGATATTTGATTCACAAACACAATATGTGGCCAACTTTTCCCAACTACACAAGTATAAATTTGTCTGTATTTTAGTATTTATTTCAGGTTAGGCATGTTTATTTCCAATAATAATACAAGTTTCCTAAAAATTCGATGTGGTCACTAATACCCTGGATTCTGTCTTGTAAAAATGCTTTAGTATTAACTGATGTTATTAACAATATACGTCTCCCTACAACACAAATCATGTACCGTTTAATAGTCCTGTTATATTATGTACAGCTCATTGAATAGTTTACATTAACAGGGTAACCTCATAGCAACGCATGGTTATGCAAATCTTAGTAACAAAGTTTTACTGCAAAGTGCCTGGTATTACCCAATAGTCCGATTACCCCAGCCTCCCATGACCAACCAATATAATTTATACAATCACACGCAGAGCCAATTTAACCTAGCAGTTTAGCAGGACACATTAATGGTTTTAGAAATTAAAGTTAATAATAGGACACCTGTGCTTTATGGTCTTGAGCTTAATCCAAAACGCTCAACAGAGGAAACCTCTGATGGTTGGGGTTACACCATAGTAATCCAAAACGTTTAACAGAAGAAACGTCTGATGGTTGGGGTTACACCATAGTAATCCAAAATGCTCAACAGAGGAAGCCTCTGATGGCTGGGGTT